>NW_026465106.1:0-7500 GCF_026875155.1 Cherax quadricarinatus
AATAACCCTTTGTGCATATTCGAGTGCACACCAAGTTAATCTTTCTAGGCATAAGTTGGGGTCTGTGTTGCTTGTATATCTTCCCAGCTTATATCTGATAGGACTTGGGTTTTTACTTTGTCCCACTTTATGTTTTTTTTATTGAAAGTTGAATTTGGTGAATGCTCCCTCATGACTAATCTCATTATGTCGGTCTGGGGCTCCGCGCATACATGTCTGAACCTCAATTATGTTGTGATCTGAGTATATTGTTTTTGATATGGTGACATTTTTATCAGATCATCATTGTTAGTGAAGATGAGATCTAGTGTATTCTCTAGTCTATAGGCTCTATTATTTGCTGGTTTAAAATTGAATTTTGTGCAGAGTTTTTAAAAAGCTCGTGTGAGTGTGAGTTTTCATAAAGAGCTGCCTCCTGGTGTTATTACTGCAACAATATTATTTGCTATATTCCTCCATTTTAGGTGCTTAAGTTGAAATTCCCCCAGGAGTAAGCTGTTGGGTGCAGGAGCTGAAGATTTTCCAGACAGTTGTCAATTTTTAACAGCTGTTCCGGGAATTGTGGGATGTTGCATCCGGAGGCTTGTAGACTACCAAAATGACTGGTTTTGGTTCATGATCTTACTGCTAAAACTTCCACTACATCATTTGAGGCATTAAGCAGTTCTGTGAAAAACAAGTGACTCTGCAATGTACAGGCCAACCCCCCCCCCCCCCCTTTTGCCTGTTCACTCTGTCACATCTGTATAGGTTGTAACCTGGGATCCATATTTCGTTGTCCAAGTGATCCTTTATGTGGGTCTCAGTGAAAGCCGCGAACATTGCCTTTGCCTCTGCAAGCAGTCCAGGGATGAAAGGTATTTTGTTTTTTGTTGCTGGCTTTAGACCCTGTATATTTGCAAGAAGAATGTCATTGGACTGGTGGTATTGTTGGTACTGGGGGGGGATTTTTTTTCCGGCATTAGTATCCGTATCTGTTGGTTTGGAGTGGAGGCCATCGACTGTGGTTCCACTCCAGGAATGACTGGATTTTTGGTGTTCGATTTCTGCTATTTCCTGCCAGTTTTTTTTCCTTCCTGGCTCTAAAAACCTCTCCCTCTTGAGTGGCTGTGGCTACCCAGGTTTTCCCATGGCCTGGATGTTTTGTATCTTTTTGTCCCCTTTAGATGGTGTGCCTGGCAATTTAAGTTATAGCACAGTCTTTCCTGTACTGAAGAGGTACACATTTCAGGGTGAAAAAGCTTACAGGAAGGGAGTTTGCATTTTCCTGTTGTCATATGGGCACGACATTTTCTAGGGTGGTCATAGTTGCACGTCCCATCTGTTTTTCCAGATTTCCCATGTCTGCAGATACCAAGTGCATAGTATGTGCACAGGCTTGGTTTCCATTTGCCTTGGGTTTCTGTGACTGTATTCCCTGCTAATGGTTTTCCTGAATCCCTCCATAAATATTACCTTGCTCACACTCCAACAGCATGTCAGTCATAAAAACCACTTGCCTCCAGTTTCTCCTGTCTAACACACTCATACAAGTTTGCTGCATGTACATCTCCTTAATACTCAAGACCTCCTTTACCCCCTCTTCTCCAATCTTCCCTAGGATGACTTACCCCTTCTCTCCACCCAAGATTTATTCACTCTTCTAGTCATCCTACTTTTCTTTATCCTCTCTAAATGTCCAAACCACCCTGATAACCCCTCCTCGGCCCTCCACACCTCTTCCTAATCTTCAAATTCTGAATTCTCTGAATAATATTTACACCACTTACTGCCCTCAAACCCGATATCTCTACTGCCCCCAACTGCTTCTTCACTGCAACTTTCAAAGCCTGTGCTTCACACCCATAAAAATAATGTTGGTACCACTATTCTCTAATTCATTTACCTTTCTTGCTTCCATAAAGTTCTTTGTCCCAGCAGATTCTTCAATGCATCACCCACTTTTTTTCTTTGTTCACTTCTCTCTCATAAACCATTCGACAGTTTGATACCCTAAACAGCTTATTTATCTTGTTCCTTTAATTTCTTTCCTTTACACCCCCCACCCAAATCACCCACAAACCCTTTCCAACTTCTTCAGATCTCCCAAAATCATGTTCATCAGAAAAAAGTAAATTCAACTCCATTTTGTATTAACCCCATTTTTTTAAACCGTCCCTCTCCCCAAACCCGAGCAAACACTATTTTTACAACCCCATCTATAAATAATTAAACAACCATGGGGGAAATTTCATGCATCCTGTCTAAGCCTTTTTTTATGGAAAGTAATCCCCTTTTGAGCCCACTGCCCTCTTAAAAAACTTTTTAAAAACTTTAACTAACTTACCATCTATTCCTATACTTGCAACATCAAAGACATTGCTTCCCCTATCCCCCTATCAACCCTTTTCTAAAACAAAAAAAAGCAATGATAATTCCCTACCTCTATTAAATATGTTTGTTAGGTTTTTTAAACCCTTTCGGGGCCCTGCGTAGGTTACGCTTTACTTTTTGGGGTAAAAACCCGTAGATCTACCCCAGAGCTCAGCTCACTCGATAAGCTGTAGGGGAAAATTTTGGGCCTAGATTAAGAGAATACATCTATGGGTATGGGGGCACCACATAAAACAAACCTGCAAACCTGCTAATGAGAGAAAAAAACCGAGCCCCTAATTTTCGTTTAAAACGCGACTTTGCATTTTTTTCGTATATATTTTATAGTTTTATTTGCGTTTCTTGGTCTCTTTTGATAGGACAGAAGTTATTCAAAAGTAAGATGATTTTTTTTGGTTTTTAGTATGAAAATGCTTAAAAGAGTAAACGTAGCAAAAAAAATGTTAAATCTTTTTTTTTTTGGTTTGAATAAAAATTCATTATTTTAAAAAAAAAATCAAAATGGAATTTATTTGTAAAGCCAAAACAAACTAGTGAACAGAAAAATGTTAGTTTAGTGCAGGAATCCCTGATTGCTTATTCTGGACCCTTTTTAAAATTGGAATATTTGAACTTTGCATTAAATTGGCCAAATCCCAATTTCCAACCTTTTTTTGTAGTTGAACCTTGATTTGGCGATTTTTGTGGCAGCGATAGAATAAAAGGGAATACAGTGAAATGTTTAAGAATTTGTCGACGGGAAATGTAATTGGCCTAAAAGGGGATCTAAGGTCGGCAAAATCCCCCGTTTGGTAAATATCGGACACATCAAAATTGCAAGGCATAATTTTGTCTTTTTTCCATAAATTTCGTATTTTTTATTTTATTTTCAAAAAAAGTTCTCATCCTTTCATAAGAAAAAATAACAAAATTATTTTTTGAAAATTCTTGGACCCTGGTGCACACTTTGAAATTTGGCCCTCCGGACCCTAAAAGGGGTTTTAAAATGGGTTTTGCTGGTAGCCTTACCTGTGTTACGGTAAAAAATTTGTAAAAGGCATAAATTCAAAAAGTGTAAATGTTATTGGACCGGGGATCCCAGCGTATTTTTATAAAAACAAAATTTTTGATGGTATAAATTTCGAGGGGAGACCCACAACTTTAAAAATTTAAGGGTTTTCTCTCAGATAAAAGGTAATTGTATGACATTTTTATGTAACTGTCATCGGGAATGAGAAGAAATGTGTTAAGCAAATTGTAGATGATTCCCAAGAAAATATCTACAGTAGGGCTTAGTAAAGCTACAGAAGATCTACAAAATGAAAATTTTAGCACCTTCGGGTGTAAGTGATGTTCTGTCCCCCAATAAATTTTTGTAGGTAGTGACTATTATGCCCCTTTTTAAAGGGTAGGTAAAGAATGTGGTGTACCCTTTTGAAGACGCAGGGGGACATTAATGTATGGTGGGTTTCCTCGAAATAATAATTCATGATGAGGAAACTACAAATACCATAACTGTGTGTTTATATGAAATGTCCCCAGTAAAATTTCTTCCATAGAGGATGGTTTTGAGTCAGTGCATAAATTGTGGGAATTTAGACAGCATTGGAAAAATGTAAATGAAAAAAGTCCAGATTTCTTTTCTCGGGAGAAAATCCCCTGAGAGATGAAAAATTTGAATCGGACAATATGGGTATGACTTCCAGGGACTGAAAAAACCAGAATTGCCCAAATTACAGAATGGCATATGGAAAATTAAAAGGCTCAGTCCCAAACTGAGTGGACCCCCGAATTGTTAACTGCCTATAATGATAAATTGCTGAGATTAATTAAAAATTAAAGAAGGGGTCCCTCCTGAGTAACCCAAAAATTTTAGGGTTTAATTTGCCACAACAGAGTGAAGGGGATTTTTGCCCCTCCCGAGAATTGTTTTAAATTTGTGGGCCCGGGAGAAACAAAAAGACCTGTTTAAATGACTGTTTGTGACAGGTTTTTGACGAAAAATTAGGAGATTCTTTTTAAATTTCAGAGTAAAAAAATTATGCCTTTCCCGGTGACTAAGAAAACTTTCCTAAAGTGGGTTTAAAAGAGGTGCCCGGGATTGTACCCGCTTCTTAGGCCTGGAATCCTTTTGACCCACTTAGCCCCTAAAAACTTTCGCTTTTGGGAGATATTTTTTGTGTAATCCACCCTTCCTACTTCAAGCGACGATAAATGAAACCCCTTTAAAATGTGGGGAAGTCCATGAGAAAAAGAAAGAGCAAACATTTTTGTGGAAAATTTTCCCGGGGTGTGGTCAAGAAGAGGAACTGTTAATGCCTTATGGAAGGCAAATAAAATAATGAAAAGGCGATATCCCTTGAGAGAAGGGAATAAAAATTCGCCCAAATTTAAAGGGACAAAATAAGTAAAGATTCCCCTGGAGATGAAGTCCCAAAAAATGTAGTAATGTATTGGGTTTAACTTGGGATACTGAGAGAATTTTTTAATGTTAAAACCGAAAAATTACAGATCCCCAAAAAATTAACAAGAGAGTTTTGTTTGTGAATTTTCCAAATTTTTTTGATCCATAGGTTTAGTGTCACCCCTTACTAAAAGAGGGAAATTTTTTAAATCAGGAACATGGAAATTTAAATGTTCTTGGGATGAAAATTCTATGAGGAATTCATTAACAGGTGGGATGAATTAAATTGGTGTTTTATGGAAAATTTCAATTTTGGATTTCCCCTGCCAGGGGGCCAATCCAAAATGGGAAAAAATACTGCAATCTTTTGGTGCTTAAAAAATTGGCATGGGGAGCATTGCTTCCCTTCAAGAATGTTTTTTTTTTGTTATTTATTTATTTATTTATTTTTTTAAAAATTTGAGCCCCAATACAAGGTACAAAAAATACAGATAAGAGAAATGCCAAACCCATTAACTAGCATAGATTACGGGTGGTTTAAAATTACTTATGATTTTAAAATTATTCTAAGACTAAAGTGTCTCCAATTAAATCATACCCTTTCCCCCAGTTAGAATAAAACCATTTTTTGTAGGTGTAAATTTGTAATTTTTTAAGAAATAATTGAGGGGATCAAAATTACGACCTGAATTTGGCTGATAATGAGGTATCCTTTCAAGGATCGTGGAAACAGTAAAATGTGTACGTACAAAACAAATCGTGAAATTAACGAGCAGAGAAGATAATATTTGGGGCAGATATGTTAAATTTAATCTATCCTGGTTAGGGAATCCAGCTGATTTTTTTGCTCGGTTTTCCCTTTTCTAAATTGTAAAAGGTACATGGTTTTTTTTAAAGGACCGAGCGGTTGGTAAATAAAAATTGGCCGTACAAAAAGGGGTTATATTGCTCCTGTTGAAATTACTGGACCCCCCCTCCCTAGTTGTCCTTCCCTTTGCATTGATATAAAAGGTTTTTCTTTACCCAAAAAAATCAATGTAACAAGTTGGGTTTTTAAAATTTTTAAACAAGATGAAATTTTTTATTTAAGTTTTTCAATCCTCTTGAATATTGGGTAAAGAGGGGACAGGGGGGGAATCATGGAAAAAGAGAAAATTGATGATGGAAAGAAAAATTTTGAAAGGGGCTTAAAGGAAATTGGGGTTGTATTAGAGAACAAGTAATTAGGGGCGAGGGAGGTTACAAAAGCTGAATTTGGGGGGGGGTTATGCTAAAAAACCCCCTTTACGCCCCAAAAATCTCATCTAACAAAAATTTTATTATTCTAAATGCCCAAAAAATGTAATGCATGGTGGGGGGACAAGATACTTTAAATTGTATTTGGGAAACTTTTGGGTTCCCCAAGGACGGGAAAGTGTTAAAAAGGGTGATTTAAAACTTGTGTTATTTCGTGTGGTGCAATCCCATATGTACCGGTCCTCCACCATTGCCAAAAGGGCTTACAATTAGTGAAAACCCTTTTTGGGAACGGTGTTAATATAGGGGCCCAAAAATTTTAACAGGTACTTCAGTGGTGTTCCATGAAAGTGTAGTTTGTTTTTTCCCTGTACTGCATAGGGGTTTATTTAGAAGTGGACGGGCTTTTTGCAGAACAGTTTATACAGCTGTTTCGAAAATTTGAGCTAGGAGATCCCGTCGAGGGTTTTGGTTTTGGATAAGCCACAAATTTTGTAGAGGGGCTCAACACTTATAGAAATTTAAAAAATAGTAACGATGTTCAATCTCTTTAAACCCGCAAGGGTGTACCTGGAAATTTTATTACTCCTAGGCCCCCTTTTGGGGGGGGGGGGTGTATGAAAAAACTGATGGCACGTGAAGAGGTGTTCCGAAAGTACACACCGGAGAGAATTTAAATTTGGAAGAATTCCTGCAGTGTTGTGAGGGAGAAAAAACAAAATAAATAGGCCTCTCTTGTACATGAGTGATACACCGATGCGATGTTTTAAACCTTTTCACCTAATATGTGGAAGGAAATTTGGAAGCTGCCCCCGTTATAAGATATTCCGGGAAAAAAGTGATGAAGATTACAATGATGCGGCATGTTGTGTAATAATTTAAAAATTTTTAAATAAGTAATTGTCATTGGGCTAATGTGGGATAAGGAATACTTTTTACATACTGAACACTTTTATGGTAGACAGGGCAGTAAACTGACGACCATTCAACCCCGGTGACATTGTGTTAATTGCACTGAACAACATCGAAAATTTTGGCCCCTGGCAAAAATATTGACATTTTACCCCAAAAGCACAAGGTGTGCGGAATGTCAAAGTGTTGTGTCATGGCCAGGAAAGTTTAAGCACAATTAATAAATTGATTCCTTGGGAAATTTGGTGTTCAATAAAAAAAAGTAAAGAAAATCTGAGGGAAAATGACAGAGTGATATGGAAGAGTGATTGACCAAATGAGCCGGAACTGAAATCGTAGTAAGCCCACTAGGGAAAAGCCATAACCCGAATGGTGGAAAACGCCCTAAAGGAAGGAGTAATTTGAAAACGTTTTTGCAACGATCTCCGGCCAGCCGCGTGTGGAAAAACTGTATATTTTTCCAGAAAATTTAGTATTTAATTAAATAAATGGCCTAGTATTTAAAAAAAAATTTATGTCATAGAAAACGGAAAGCCTGCGTTTCCGACAAAATCGCATCTTGGTTTTTAATTTTTCAAACGTTGGTGTAAAGGGAA
>NW_026465106.1:10000-14497 GCF_026875155.1 Cherax quadricarinatus
AAAAAAATTGTATTATGAGAACAGTTATCCAACTTACGAGGTGATATAAAAAGACCTGGAAAACACTATCTAAAATTTTCTGGGAACAAAAAAGATATCACGAAATAGCGAAATAAAATTAGCAAAATCAGATGAACCCCAACTCCCCCCAACGGAAACAGCAAACAGACTCAATGATTTCTTCTCCACAATAGGACAAAACCTTCCCCATAAAATCCAAGCTCAATCCCCCACAAATAACTACCTCACCGGCAACTACCCGAACACAATGTTCCTAGCTCCGACTAACCCATACGAAGTCCCTTATTATCAATGCACAAAAAAACAAGGCAGGAGATTTAAGTACCTTACCACCCTTTATAATAAAAAAGTGTCACAAGTGCTATCTCCAATCATTGCAACACTCTTTAACAAATCCATTGAATCCTCCACCTTCCCCTACAGTACTCAAAATAGCAAGGGTCCCCCCCGATCCACAAAGGAGAGACCAAACAGAGTTGAATAACTATAGGCCAATATCCAACTTACACCCTCTCTAAAAAATCTTTGAAAAAACAAATTTCCCATAAACGAATCTACTCCTACCTTATCCCCCAGAACATACTCAACCCCTGCCAATTTGGATTCGGGCCCCTAAAAAAAATACTAATGATGCTATTATACACATGCTAGAACATAATACACTGAAATAGAGAAAAAAGAAGTCCCACTGGGATCTTCATTGACTTACGTAAAGCTTTTGATCCCAGTTGACCATGACTTGCTCCCACGTAAAATTGTCACACTATGGTATAAGAGGGCACTCCCTAAATTTACCTCAAGTCATACCTCAGCAACAGAAGCCAAATGTGTACGCAAATGGGGCAAACTCTTCTGCGCAACCAATTACAGTTGGTGTCCCACAGGGAAGTGTCCTTGGCCCTCTTCTCTTTCTCCTTACATAAAAGCCCTTTCCCCAAAGGGCTTCGCAATTACTCAAACCCACATTTTGCAGATGACACTACATACGTCTTTCTCACCCGAGCCCAGTCACACTAGCCAATACTGTAAATACCAAATTACAAAAAAATATCTACCTGGATGAGGAACTAAAAAAACTTACACTAAACATTGACAAAACCTACTTCATTCATTTTGGGAAAACAGAGCTACAGATGTCCCTCTTAACATAATTAAAACGGATCACCTATCACAAAGCTAACAGAGGAAAATTCTTAGGAATCCACCTTGATAATAGACTCAAATTTCATACACATATACAACAAATTTCTAAAAAAAATTTCCAAGACTGTAGGCATACTATCGAAGATACGGTACTATGTTCCACAGTCGCCCTCCGGCCCTATATCACTCTCTTATTTACCCCTATCTCACCTATGGAATTTGTGCATGGGGCTCAACAACAGTTAACCATCTCAGACCACTAATTACCCAACAAAAGGCTGCAGTTAGAATGTAACAAATTCTCACTACAGGCAGCACACTCCACCAATTTTCAATACACTAAACCTACTCACCATACAAAACATCCATACTATTACTGCACCATTACATACATAGAACACTTAACTCTGATATTTAAACCCTCCCCTCAAACTCTCCTTGCCAACCTCAACAGAACACATGACCATAACACAGGCACAGATCACTCTTTGATGTTCCTCGTGTTTATCTCACACTATGCAAAAACTCAATGCACATAAAAGGCCTAAAATCTGGAATTCATTACCTGTAAATATAAAAGAAACACTACCCGTTTATAAATTCAAGTCTCTACTCAAAGATCACTTACTCACCCAAACCAAATAAATACTGGAATAACTGAACTTATAAATTGTATATCTTAAATGTTTCTCACAATTATATCACATAAATGTTAAACCTAAACCCAATCTAACTTTATTATTTTAAATACACTACCTAACAGAATCCTTCATATGACCTGTCTTTGTAATACTCACTTGTGCTTTATAGTAATCTGTTTACATTAATGTTTTATCCCCTGACTTCATCATTGCTTAATTAATCTTAAGTTAATTTTAGCCAGCCCGTAATGCTATGCATAGTATAAGTGGCTTTGGCATACTGCTCTTATCTGTATTTTTTTGTACCTCTGTATGTGTGCACAAATTTATAATAAAAAAAATATATATATGTTATATTTATGTGTATATATAATATATATATATGTATATATATAAAGTGTATATATTTATATATTATATATAATATATATATATATATATATATATATATATATATTATATATATATATATAATATTATATATATATATATTCAGTTTATTTCAGGTATACACAAATACAGTTACATAGAATTATCATACATAGCAGCAAAATGTGTAGAGAACCTGGGGTAACCCAAAAAAGTCAGACAGAGTGACTTATTTCCATTGGGGTCCTTTACCTTATTATTATAATATGAAGGTTATAATATTTTTCTTTTTTAATTCTACATGAAGATAACATCTTATTATCATAATAAAAAGACATCTACTGCAAAGAGGGGCATTAAGACTATCTACAATACGAGGGTCATTACTAGGGAATAAGGTAAAATTACTCGTACGTTAGCTTATATATATATATATTATATATTTTATATATTATAATATATATATATATATTATATTTTTTATATATATATATTTTAAAATATATATATATTATATATATATATATATATAAATTAAAATATATATATATATATATAAAATTTTTATATATATTATAATATAATATATTCCATTTATTCAGGTATACACAAATACAGTTACATAAATTATCATACATAGCAGCATATGTGTAGAGAACCTGGGATTTAAACCCCGAAAAGTCAGACAGAGTGACTTATTTCGATTGGGTCCTTTTTCCCTTTTTATTATAATATGAAGGTTATAATATTTTCTTATTATTTTACAATGAAATAACATCTTATTATCATACTAAAAAGACTACTACTGCACGAGGGTCATTAAGACTATCTACAATACGAGGGTCATTACTAGGAATAAGGTAAAATTTTTCTGTATGTTTAGCTAAAAAATAGAAAACCATTCCCCTCCCCTTTTTGTAGCTACATTCATCAACACCTTTTGGCACTCTTGTTGAACTGGTTCATGCTATGACTGGCTTTTACATGTGCGGGTAGTCTGTTCCATTCCTTTATTGCTGTACAATAAAAAGTGTTAGAAGCCTGGCCATGGACTGTGGGTAAATACAAAGTTGTGCTCTCTCCCCCTAGTACTATATTGCTTTGGTTCCCAACCTTGACAAATTGACAGCAAGATATTCTGGACACTTTTTGTGAGCAATTTTATAAACATGATTTAGCTTCAGTTGTTTTACTCTGTCTTCAACATTCAGCATATCCAACTGCTGTAATTCATTCTGACCTACATGTTCTCTTGGTCCCAGCCCCTGGATGAATCTTACGATTTTGTTCTGGGTGATTTGCAGTCTATCTTTCAGTTTTTTTTGTCAAAGCAGAGTACCATGAAGAGCAAGCATAATCCATATGGTATTGTATAAGGGCTAGACATAGGGTCCTGCGAGCCTCAGTAGGTAGACACTGTGCTTGTCTATACAGGAACTTCAGTCTGGCATTCGCTTTCTTTACTACACTGTTCCCTATCAATTCTCCTGACATGCATGGGTCAAAGGGGATTCCCAGATATTTTACTGATGAAACCAAAGTGATAAGAGGCCTAGCTTCTCCCTACGAGCCCCGTGAGGATGGGGAATGTGGCTAGGCCTGGGGACACTTGGTCCCAAAGATGAGGGGGTACTTGTACCTCCTCCCATGGGAGACTTAAGTCTCGAGACACTCCCCAGATAGGGAGCCAAGGCCGGGTCACCACTACTTGGAAAAGACCCGGGCCGGGAGAGTACTGGCGAATAAAAAAAAAAAAAAAACCAAAGTGATGGGCTCCCCATTACACTGAACATTAAAATTATTTACCCTTCTCAGTTTATGTTTCGTGCCAAAGAGAATGGCTTCAGTTTTCCCTAGGTGTAATGATAGTTTGTTGTCTACTAACCATTTACTGCAGGACTCCAGTTCCAGTGTTAAAACATTAGCAATATCTTGTGGGTCTTTACCTGTCACTAACAGAGCACTGTCATCTGCATACAGTAGGAGTTTGCACTTGACACTGATAGGCATATCATTGACATAACATAAGAATAATAAGGGACCCAGAATACTACCTTGGGGAACTCCACATGTTATCAGCAGGGGTTCTGATTCCGTTTTGTTGATTTTGACTATTTGTCTCCTGTTGCTAAGGTAGGACTTAAACCAGTCTACAGAACCTATACCGATAGCTTGAAGTTTCTTACATAATACATTGTGGTTGACAGTATCGAAGGCCTTTTGCAGGTCTAAGGTTACCATACCTATGAGGCTCCCCTTTGACATTTCAGTTTTCAGGTAATCCATCAGATTAATAAGGGGTGTTTGGGTTTAGTGGGTCTTC
>NW_026465107.1:0-14051 GCF_026875155.1 Cherax quadricarinatus
CTGGGAGATTTTCCGGTGAACCAACAACAACAAAGATCCGGGCTGGGAGAGTACCGGTGAACCAAGAACAACAAAGATCCGGGCTGGGAGATTACCGGTGAACCAAGAACAACAAAGATCCGGGCTGGGAGAGTACCGGTGAACCAAGAACAACAAAGATCCGGGCCGGGAGAGTACCGGTGAACCAAGAACAATAACAATAGTGTGACCCCCCCCCCTGCTTTTCAAAGAACGACAAGCTAGTAAACACACACACAAACACAAGTGTACAAAGTAAATATTATATAGTATATATTAGTGTATATTAATAAGGAATTGATTGTGAAAAATTTTTATAATCTCCAAAAGAGTAGCATAACCTAGTGTGCGCGCGCACACGCGCACACACACACATGCACACCCACACACACACACACGCACACACACAATACATAGTTTTAAGGCGAGGTATGATAAAGCTCATGGGGCAGGGAAAGAGAGGACCTAGTAGCAATCAGCGAAGAGGCGGGGCCAGGAGCGATGACTCGACCCCTGCAACCACAAATAGGCGAGTACGAATAGGTGAGTGCACATACACACACATACACATACACACATACACATACACACACACATACACACTGACGACACTGGAGGACAGAAGGGTCAGGGGAGACATGATAACGACATACAAGATACTGCGGGGAATAGACAAGGTGGACAGAGATAGGATGTTCCAGAGAGGGGACAGAGGAACAAGGGGCCACAACTGGAAGCTGAAGACTCAGACGAGTCACAGGGACGTTAGGAAGTATTTCTTCAGTCATAGAGTCGTCAGGAAGTGGAATAGCCTAGCAAGTGAAGTAGTGGAGGCAGGACCATACATGTTTTAAGAAGAGGTATGATAAAGCTCAGGAAGCAGAGAGAGAGAGAGGGGACCTAGTAGCGATCAGTGAAGAGGTGGGGCCAGGAGCTGAGTCTCGACCAATGCAACCACAATTAGGTGAGTACAATTAGGTGAGTACACACACACACACACACACACACACACACACACACACACACACACACACACACACACACACACACACACACACACACACAAAACACACACACACACACACACAAACACACACACACACACACACGCACACACAGGAAGTTGAAGGGGAAACATATGAAGCAAGAAAACAAGGAAAAAAAAAAGCAATTGAAAGTATCATGTAAGCAATAGGAGAAGATGACGTGACCCAGCTGGAAAATTTTCGGAGAATAGGGGGGTTTGCGAGAAGAAGAACCCGGCCAGTGAAAGTGACTTTCAAGGCAGAATCGACTCGGACCAGGATCCTGCAGGAGAAAGCAAGATTAAGGAACATGCCGGCTTACAGGAAGGTGTATCTCGACCGTGACAGAACACAAGAAGAAAGCCAGAAGCTGAGAGAGATGGTACAAAGGCGAAAGGAGGAAAGAGAGGGGATGGAGGAAATTAGACAGGAAATCCCAGACCAGGAAGAAGATCAAATACAGCCTCCCTCACAACTTCCTATAGAAGCCCCCAACCAGGTCAACCCCAGTGTAACCAGTCTAAACCAAAACACCCATGCCATATCCAATGGCCCCCCACGCACTACATTACAAACTCCACCCCAACAGCAACCACCCATAGTTCCTTATGAGGTCTCCCATTTCCCCAACCCCAGTATACTCCTCAGACCACAGTCTTAGAAAAGAAGTTGAAGGTGTGGTATACAAATGCAGATGGAATAACAAATAAGTGTGAGGAGTGGCGTAAAAGAATCAAGGAGACATCCCCAGACATAATAGCACTCACAGAAATAAAACTCACCAGAATAATAACAGATGCAGTCTTTCCACCTGGATATCAAATCCTCAGGAAAAACAGAGGGAGGATAGGGGGAGGAGTTGCACTGGTCATTAAAAACCAGTGGGGTTTTGAGAAAATGGAAGGAATGGATGGCCTGGGTGAAAGGGACTACTTAGTAGGAGCAATCCAGTCTGAGAGACATAAGGTGATAATTGCAGTAATGTACAACTCACCACAGAACTGCAGGAGGCCAAGAGAAGAATACGATGAGAGCAATAGAGCAATGGTCAACACACTAGCCGAGATGGCCAGAAGAGCACACATGGGGGGAGCAAAGTAACTAGTTATGGGAGAGTTCAATCACAAGGAGATTGACTGGGAAAACCTGGAGCCCCATGGGGGTCCCGAAACATGGAGAGCCAAGATGATGGATGTGGTGCTGGAAAACCTCATGCACCAACATGTTAGAGACACTACCAGAGAGAGAAGTGAGGATGATCCAGCAAAACAGGACCTTGTATTCACCTTGAGTAGTTCGGACATCGAGGATATCATGTATGAAAGGCCCCTAGGAGCTAGTGATCATGTGGTTCTGTGCTTTGACTACATAGTTGAGCTTCAAGTGGAGAGAGTAGCAGGAATAGGATGAGAAAAATCAAACTTCAAATGGGGGAACTACTCAGGCATGAGGAACTTCCTGCAAGACATTCAGTGGGAGAGGGAACTCACAGGAAAACCAGTACAAGAAATGATGGACTATGTGGTAACAAAATGCAAGGAGGCAGAGGAGAGGTTTGTTCCCAAGGGAAACAGAAATAATGGGAAGAACAGAACGAGTCCTTGGTTCACCCAAAGGTGTAGGGAGGCAAAAACTAGATGTACTAGAGAATGGAAAAAGGTACAGAAGACAAAGAACTCTGGAAAATAAAGAGATTAGCCGAAGAGCCAGAAACGAATAAGCGCAGACAAGAAGGGAGGCTCAGCGACAATATGAAAATGACATAGCATTGAAAGTCAAGTCTGACCCGAAGCTGTTGTATAGCCACATCAAGAGGAAAACAGCAGTCAAGGATCAGGTAATCAGACTGAGGAAGGGTGATGGGGAGCTCACAAGAAACGACCGAGAGGTATGTGAGGAGCTCAACACTAGATTTAAAGAAGTATTTACAGTGGAAACCTGTAGGACTCAAGGAAATCAGAACAGGGGGGTACACCAACAATTGCTGGATGAGGTACACATAACCAAGGAGGAGGTGAAGAAGCTGCTATGTGAACTTGACACCTCAAAGGCGGTGTCAAGTTCAACATCTCTCCGTGGGTCCTTTGAGAGGGAGCAGAGATATTGTGTGTGCCATTAACAAAGATCTTCAACACATCCACTGAAACTGGGCAACTCCCTGAGGTATGGAAGATGGCAAATGTAGTCCCAATTTTTAAAAAGGGAGACAGACATGAGGCACTAAACTACAGACCTGTATCACTAACGTGTATAGTATGCAAAGTCATGGCGAAGATCATCAGGAGGAGAGTGGTGGAGCACCTGGAAAGAAACAAGTGTATAATTGACAACCAGCACGGTTTTAGGGAAGGAAAATCCTGTGTCACAAACCTACTGGAGTTTTATGACAAGGTGACAGAAGTAAGACAAGAGAGAGAGGGGTGGATCGACTGCATTTTTTTGGACTGCAAGAAGGCCTTCGACACAGTTCCTCACAAGAGGCTACTGCAAAAGCTAGAGAATCAGGCACACATAACAGGAAAGGCACTGCAATGGATCAGAGAATACCTGACAGGGAGGCAACAACGAGTCATGGTACGTGACGAGGTGTCAGAGTGGGCGCCTGTGACAAGCGGGGTTCCACAGGGGTCAGTCCTAGGACCTGTGCTGTTTTTGGTATACATTAATGACATAATGGAAGGGATAGACTCAGAAGTGTCCTTGTTTGCAGATCATGTAAAGTTAATGAGAAGAATCAGATCGGATGAGGATCAGGCAGGACTACAAAGAGACCTGGACAGGCTACAATCCTGGTCCAGCAACTGGCTCCTTGAGTTTAACCCTGCCAAATGCGAAGTCATGAAGATTGGGAAAGGGCAAAGAAGCCCGCAGACACAATATAGTCTAGATGGCCAAAGACTGCAAACCTCACTCAAGGAAAAAGATCTGGGGGTAAGTATAACACCGAGCATATCTCCTGAGTCGAATATCAATCAGATAACTGCTGCAGCATACGGGCGTCTGGCAAACCTACGGATAGCATTCCAATACCTCAGTGAGGAATCGTTTAAGACTCTGTATACCATCTACGTCAGGCCCATACTGGAATATACAGCACCAGTTTGGAATCCACACCTGGTCAAGCACGTCAAGAAATTAGAGAAAGTGCAAAGGTTTGCAACAAGACTAGTACCAGAGCTAAGGGGATTGTCCTACGAAGAACGGTTGAGGGAAATCGGCCTGACGACACTGGAGGACAGGAGGGTCAGGGGAGACATGATAAGGACATATAAAATACTGTTCAGAGTAGACAAGGTGGACAAAGACGGGATGTTCCAGAGATGGGACACAGAAACAAGAGGTCACAATTGGAAGTTGAAGACTCAGATGAATCAAAGGGATGTTAGGAAGTATTTCTTCAGTCTTAGAGTAGTCAGGCCATGGAATAGCGTACAAAGTGACGTAGTGGAGGCGGGAACCATACTTATTTTTTAAGGCGAGGTATGGTAAAGCTCATGGAGCAGGGAGGGGTGGACCTAGTAGCAATCAGTGAAGAGGCAGGGCCAGGAGCTATGAATCGACCCCTGCAACCAAAAATAGGTGAGTAAAAATAGATGAGTACACACACACAAAACACAAAACACACACACACAACACACACACACATGCACACACACACACAAACCTAACCTAACAAAACAATTAGCTTATAAATCCCCCACCACACACAATTTTTACGATAAGCTGAAGCAGTAGAACATCCAAACAGGAAAAAAAACAAAATGGGCTTCAAAAGGGAGGATGTTAAAGGCAAGGGAACCGATGATGGCTGGTTGGAAAAGGAAGAATGGGTAGAATGGCTAAAGAACAAAACGGAACAACAATGGGAGAAAAGGTTATACGAGCTTTGCAATAACATGTTAGAGCAAATATCTGCAGAGAGCAAGAAGTGGGAATCACGAGCTGTAGTAGCTGAGGCAAGGATACAGAGATTGGAGGAAGAAATGGATGTGCTGAAGCAGGATCTAAAGATGAGGTCCGAAGGGAGCATGATGACTGAAATGGGAACATCAGCAAGCAGCAAGGGGACTGAAGGAGGGGATGGATCTAAGCAGTATTTTGCAGCAGTAATATCAGGCCATCATGGTGTCTGGGAAATGATTAGGGAAACAGCAAAGGAGATGCTTAAATCAGATCCAGAGATACAAAGGGAAAAGGATTGGGAAGAGGAGATGGAGAGGGAGAGGGAGAGGTCAATAATTATTCATGGGCTTCAGGAGGCTGAAGGGCAGACGTATGATGAAAGAAAGCATTGGGAGAAAACAGAGATTAAGAAACATCATTGCAATAACAGGAGAGAGGGACATGTCTCAGGTAGAAAATTTTCACAGACTTGGGGGGTATTCGAGGGAAAAAATCGACCAATCAGACTGACATTCAAGACAGATGTGGTATGGAACAGAAGCCACTGTTAAAGGACTCTCCAGATTATCAAAAAGTGTTCCTCAATCGAGACAGAACACAAAAGGAAAGGGAACAACTAAAAGTGAGAGCAAGACAGAACCAGTGGAAGGAAAGAGAGACAGGACGGGAAACGACAGACAGGAAAACTCAGCCTTTGGGGGTACATCAAACACAAATGCTTACAGAAACCTCTCAACCCCTTTTCACCACATTCAACCAAACACGTAAACAGAAACGAACCTCACTCCATAGCCACCAACCCCTAAGCTCTAATTCCACAATCACAGCAGCCTCCCATTATATTGTCCCCCTGCCTACTACCCTCCCAGCCTGCACCTTCCTCTCATCTCCCAAAAATACAGTAATGGAAAGGAAGCAAAAGATATGGTAAAACCAAGGGCAGTTTGGAATAACAAATAAGAGTGAAGAGTGGCAAGAATGCACCCATTGATGCATCACCTGACATCATACACTAAGAGAGACAAAATTACAGGGATGATAACAGATGAAATTTTTTTCCACCTGGATATCAGATTATGAGGAAAGACAGAGAGAACAAACCAGTGGGTTTGAGGAGATGGGAGGAATGGAAAGAAGGAAGCAGACGACTTCATTGTAGAAACACTTCATTCAGAATGGTGGTCCAAAGGTGATGATAGCCAGTGATGTATAACCCACCATTTAACAGCAGGAGAACAAGAGATGAGTATGATGTGCGCAATAGGGCAATGGTGGAAAACACTAGCTGAAGTGGCCAGGAGGGCTTATAATGGGGGATTTCAATCATAAAGAGTTTTGACTGGAAAAACCTAGAGCCACATGGGGGAACCAAAATGGAGGGCTAAGATGTTGGAGACTGTATGGAACTTTATGCATCAACATGTTAGGGTACAACCAGGGGAGAGAGGAGAAGATGTTGCAGCAAGGCTGGATCTCATATTCACCTTGAATATTTCAGACTAAGAGAAAATCACCCACAAAAGACCCCTTGGTGCTAGTGATCATGATGTCTTGAGTTTTGAATATCTTGTTGAGGTAACAGTGGAGAATGCAGGAGCACGAGAACAAAGAGAGAAACCAAAAACTTAAAAAAAGGGGACTACATAGGAATGAGAAGTTTCCTGCATGAAGTGCAGTGGGAAAGAGAACTAGAGGGAAAAGACAGAAAATGAAATGATGGAATACTAACCACTAAGTGCAGGGAGGCAGGGGAAAAGGGTTCATCCCAAAGGGCAACAGAAAAATGGTAAGACCAGAGTGAGCCAGGGTTTAATTTGGGAGGTGTAAAGAGGCCAAAGCCAGGTGTGCGAGAGCATGGAAAAGGTATAGAAGGCAAAGGACTCAAGAAAATAAGGAGCTGAGCAGAAGAACCAAAACGAATAATGCAGGAATAAGGAGAGAGACCCAGAGGCAATACGAGAACGGCTTTGCATCAAAAGCCAAATCTGAACCAAAGTTGTTATACAGTCAATTAGGAGAAAAACAACAGTCAAGGACCAGGTAATCAGGCTGAGGAAAGAAGGGGGGGAGCTGACGAAGAGTGACCAGAAGTATGTGATGAACTAAACAAAAGATTTACAGAAGTATTCACAATTTAGAGTCGGGAAATGCTTCGGGGCAAACTGGGGAAGTGGGGTGCACCAGAGGCGCTGGACACAATACACATAACCAAGGTAGAGGTGAAGAAACAGCTAGACGAACTCGATACCTCAAAGGCGGTGGGCCAGATAACATATCTCCATGGATACTGAGAGAGGGAGCAGAGGAACTGTGTGTGCCATTAGCAGCAATCTTCAGTAAAATCTCTCGAAACAGGGCAGTTGCCTGAGGCGTGGAAGCAGCACATGTAGCCCAATTTTTAAAAAAAGGGGGACAGACAGGCGCATTAAACTACAGACCAGTGTCACTGGACTTGTTAGTATGTAAAGTCATGGAAAAGATTATCAGGAGAAAAGTAGTGGAACACATTGAAAAGATTGGGCTTTATACATGACAGTCAGCAAGGCTTCAGAGATGGGAAATTCCCGTCACAAATTTACTTGAGTTCTCGATAAGGGAACAGAAGTTTAAAACAGGAGAGAGAGGGATGGGTAGATTGCATCTTTTTAGATTGTAAGAATGCTTTTGACACAGTACCACAAAAAGAGACTGGTGCAAAAATTTCGAGGAGCAGGCAGGAATAAAGGGGAAAGTACGCAATGGATCAGGGAATACCCGACAGGAAGGAAACAACGTGTGTTGGTACATGTTGAAGTGTCGGAGTGGCGAATGTGTCGAGTGGGGTTCCACAAGGTTCAGTCCTGGCCCGGTGTTGTTTTTTTGTTTTACGTGAATGACATGGTGGAAGGAATAGTTCCAGAAGTGTCACTGTTCGCTGATGATGTGAAACTTATGAGGAGAATACAATGGGAGAGGATCAGTTTTAAAATTACAAGGGGATCTGGACAACACAGTATGGTCGCAAAGGCTCTGGATTAACCCCATAATGAAAGTCATGAAATGGGGAATACAGAAACCCCAGACGGGTACAGTTAGGAAACAACAGCTGAAAAAAGTTTGTTTAAAGAAAAGGATCTTGGGGGTAAGCTTATAACGAAATGTCCTGAGGCACACATCAATCAAAAACTGCTGCAGTATGGGAGATTGGCAAACCCGAGATTGGCGTTAGACATTAGTAAGGAGTCATTCACGACATTGTTTCACATGTACTAAAAGGGCCCATACTGGATAACCGCCAGTATGGAACCCTCCTTAGTCAAAAACTCAAGAAATGAGAGAAGAGCAAAATTGCAACAGATTAGGTCCGAACTGAGGGGTTATGTCTTATGAGGAGAGTTAAGGGAATCAACCTGATGACACCAGAGGATAGGAGGGATAGAGGGGAATAATAACACGTATAAATACTAAGAGGCATTACAACGTGGAAAAAGGGGTCGAATGTTTCAAGATGGATACAGAAACCGGGACACATTGGAAACTGAAACCAGATGATCATAGGGAGTTAGGAAGTATTTCTTAGTCTTAGAGTTGTCAGGAACTGGAATAATCTGGAGAGTGAATTCCCAAAAAAAAATGGAACAAGTTTCATAAATGCTTTAGAAGAGGTAGACAAATATCATGGAGCAGGAGAAAGCGAATTTATCGACCAGTGAAGAGGCGGGGTAGGAGTATGAATGACCTTTTCAACCACATATAGGTGAATACACAACACACAACCACACACACACAACACACACAAAACACACACACACACACACACACACACACAACACCACACACACACACACTCAATACACACACATACACTCCTTCACTCACATGCACAAACTCTTACACTCCTGATCTTCGAATGCATATTAGAGTTACAAGTGGAGAGAGAAGGAAGAGTAGGGCGGGAGAAGCCAAACTTCTAAAGAAAGAACTATACTAGCACGAAGAATTTCCTACACGTTGTTCAGTGTAAAAGAGAACTCGTGGGAAAATCAGTGAATGAAATGATGGAATACATTTCAACGAAATGCAGTGAGGCAGAAGAGAGATTTGTTCCCAACATCAGAAATAATGGGTAGACCAGAATGCTCCCTTGGTTCACCCAAAGGGTAGACAGGCCAAAACTAAGTGCAGTAGAGAATGGAAAATGTATAGAAAATAAAGGACCTAGATACCTCAAAGGCGGTGGGACTGGACATCTCTCCATGGGTACTGAGAGAGGAACCTGAATCACTGTGTGTGCCACTAACAACATTTGCTGAAGACAGGATATATAGTCACAATTTATATGAAAGGACACAGTCACGCAGTATTAAGCTAAAGACCAGTGTCACTGATACGTATAGTATGCAAAATCATGGAGGATATTATCAGGAGAAGAAAGGAATGAACTTATAAACGACAACCAGCATGGTTTCAGGGGACGGAAATCCTGTGTCACAAACCTATTGGAGTTTTATGACAAGGTGACAGAAGTAAGACAAGATAGAGAGCGAGAGAGAGAGAGAGAGAGAGGTGGGTAGATTGTATTTTCTTAGACTGCAGGTATTCTTTCGACACAGTTCCACACAAAAGATTAGTACAAAAGCTAGGGGATCAAGAAGCAGATATAACAGGAAAGGCACTGCACTTGATCTGAGAATACCTGACAGGAAGGCAACAACGAGTCATGGTACATGATGAGGTATCAGAGTGGGCGCCTGTGACAAAAAGGGTTCCACAAGGGTAGATCCTAGGACAGCTGCTGTTTCTAGTATATGTGAATGACATAATGAAAAGGATAGACTCAGAAGTGTCCCTGTTTGTAAGTGATGTAAAGCTAATGAGAACTCAATTGGATGAGGATTACATAGGACTACAAATGGATCTGAACATGTGCACACCTGATCCAGCAAAATGGCTCCTTGAGTTTAACCCCACTAAGTGCAAAGTCACAAGTTTGGGGAACGGCAAGTTTGACCACGGCAAGTAGCACATTCCCTGAGGTGCATATTAACCCAAATTTACTGCTGCCGCAAATGGGCATCGGGAAATCCTAAGAACCGGGATTCTAACGCTTCAGTAAGGAATAATTCAAGATCCCGTAAGCCATTGAACGTCAGGCCCATATTGGAGTATGGAGCACCAGTTTGGAGTCCACACCTGATGAAGCACGTCAAGAAATTAGAGAAAGTGTAAAGGTTTTCAACAAGACTAGTCTAGGAGCTAAGGGGCATGTCCTACTAAAGAGATTAAGAGATATCGACAACACATCCTTGCAAGACAGTAAGGATAGGGAAAACATGATATTGACATAAAATACTGAGAGGAATTGGCAAGGTGGATATGGACAGGATGTTTCAGAGATGAGACACGGTAACATGGGCCACAATTGGAAGTTGAAAATTTAAATGAGTAGCAGGAATGTTAGGAAATATTTCTTCAGTAATAGAATTGTCAGGAAGTGGAACAATCTGAAAAGTGATAAGGGGAGGCAGGATCCATACATTTTTTCAAGAGTGTGGACCAGTGAAGAGGCAGGGGCACAGCTATGAATTGACACCTGCAACCAGAATTAGGAGAGTGGACACACAAAAAGACGGGACATGGGGATTTGAAGCAAGTACACCAAAAAAAAACGACGGGCTCAACAGAAAGGAAGGAGGCAAGACTTGGGCTAAGACCCCATCAGGCCACCAACAAGGCCGAGAAATGAAGGGGGTGACCACTTGGGCAAAGTGATAGCAGTTGAGTGAGGGGGTGTTTTGTACAGAAGATGACATTTCCCCTGCAGAGGCAAGGACTATGCCACCAAGAGTTACAGGAAAGAATATGGGAGAAAATAGCTTTGTGCAAACAGGACCCACAGACACTGAGGAAAGGCAATGGTAGGGGGGAGAGAAGAGGCAGCCCTTTTCTTGGGTTTAAAGGACAAGCGGGGACAAAAAATGAAAGAGGGCAGAATGAAACAAAGATTGAAAACTTTATCAAAGAAAAAAGCGGGAGGACGTGACGAATAATAAATTTTTCAGAAAAGAGGGGGGTATAAAAGGGAAAAAAATCGGTCTGTCAGTGTTTTTGAAGACAAAAACAGTGTGAACAGGATTTTTCAGAAAAAAAAATTCCTCAAGGAACTGTCACATACAGAGGGTGCTCCTAGCTGAACAGAAAAAGAACAAACGACAGCTTTTTAGGGGGGGGAAATGATACAAAATGGAAAAAGAGGACAAAGATAAGCCAGAGAGGAAACCAGAGCGGGGCAAGCAAAAACACAAACACCCACAGACTCCCCTCAAAAAACCCACACCAAACATTCTATCCTAATACAACACACTCCACACTCCCACCCCAAAACCCAAGTATGGGGTAGAATCCCCCGCCCCCTGGGAGTGGCACGAAAGACTCAAAGGGCATCCCCGAACATAAAAGCTCCAAAAACCCAAGCTCCGGAAAGATAACAGATGTGCTTTTTTTCCAACACGATTGTTACAGACAAAAAAAAAAGGAACAAAGGAGTTGGAGGAGTGGCACTGCTCATAAAAAACCCTTGGGATTTTGAGGAAACGGAAAAAAAAGGGAAAAAGGGGAAAAGCAAGATCTACATAATGAAACAGTTCATCTCAGGTCCCAAGGTAGAAATTTGGGTGGGATTGAACCCCACCATGAAAAGCAAGAGGCCAAGGCAAATATATAACAAGAGCAAAGAGCATTGGTTACACATGGTGGAGTGGCCAGAAGGGCCCATATGGGGGAGGGAAAGCTACTGGTTGGGGCAACTTCATCACAAAAAAAAGGTTGGGAAACCCGGGTACATGGGGGCCAGAAACGTGGCAGGCAAAGAGAGGATGTGGTACTGGAAAAACCTATGCAACACCCGTTGGGGACACTCCGGTGAGAGGGAGAAAACGAAACCGCAAGAGTGGCCCGTATTCACTTACATAGTGCAGATTTGAGGATATCACAATGAAAAGTCCTTCGGAGTAGTGATCACATGGTTTTTGGCTTCGAATACATAGATGAGTTTAGTGGAAGGGAAACAGGAAGGGGGGTGGAAGAAGCCAAATACAAGAGAGGGGGGCTAACAGGCTTTGGGAAAATCCCTGAACGATTTTAGTGGGACAGAGAACTGGGAGGGAAACAATAATGAAATGAGGAATGTGACAAAAATATGAAGGTACAGGGAGAGGTTTAACCCCGGGGAACAAAAAAAAAAAGGTCGAACGAGCCCTTGGTTCACCCAGGGGGTCGGAGGTCAAAATTAAAAAGTGCTGAGAAAGAAAGAAATATAGGAGGGAAAGGGCCAGGGGAATGAGGGAGTATAGACGAGCCAGAATGAATATGCACAAGTAAGGAGGGAGGCCCAGCGGCTACAAAATGACTTGTACGTAGCTAAGTTTGACCCCAAAACTGTTGTACAGTCACATCAGTTGGAAAACAAAAAATCAAGGAAACCAGGTAATCAGGATGAGAAAGAAAGGAGAGGAGATCACAAAAAAAACAAAACAAGAAGTTTTGTGAGAGCTCAACATGAGACTTAAAGAAGTTTTCACAGTGGAGACAGAAAGGGCTCCAGAAAAACATGGAGGCGTGGGGTACACCACCAAGTGCAGACACATTACATACAACCAAGAAAAGGGGTGAAGAGGCCCCTAAGAAAGCTAAATACCTCAAAGGCGATGGGGACAGATAACATCTCTCCATGGGTACTGAGAGGGGAGCTGAGGCGCTTTGTGTACCCCCGACAACAGTCTTAACACATCTATTTGAAACGGGCGGCTCTCTGAGGTAGGGAAAACAGCAAATGTAGCCCAATTTATAAAAAACGAGACAGACACGCAGCACTAATTACAGATCACTATCAGGTGAAGAGTGGTGGACCACATAGAAAGGAATGAGTTTATCAACGACAACTAGCACGGATTCAGAGATGGGAAATCGTATGTCTCAAACCTACGGGAAATTCTGTGACAAGTTTGACAGCAGTAAGAAAAGAGAGGGAGAAAGGGGTGGGTAAAAAAACGCTTTTTGGGGCTGTAAGAAGACTTTGGCCCAGTTCCACAGAAAAGATTAGTGCAAAAGCTGGAGGACCAGGCAGGAAAGCCAATGCAATGGATCGGAAAATACCTGACAGAAAAGGGACTAATGAGTCTTGGTATGTGATGAGGGTCAGAGTGGGTGCCTGTGACGAGTTCCGAAGGGTGTCAGTCTTTGGACTGGTGCTGTTTCTGGTATCGTGAATGATATGACAGAAGGAATAGACTCAAAAGTGCCCCTGTTTGCAGTTGATGTCAAGTTAATGAGAAAATTCATTCAAAAGAGGACAGGGCAGGACTACAAAGGGGTCTGGACGGGCTACAGGCCTGGTCCAACAAATGGCCCCTAGAGTTCAACCCATTAAGTGCAAAGTGAAAGAAAAAACATGAAGGGCAAAGAAGACAAAGGACAAAATACAGTCTGGGGGCCAAAGACTACAAACCTTACTCAAGGAAAGTGATCTATGAGCAAGTATAACTCCGAACGCATCTTTTGAGGTGCACATCGACCATATAACTGCTGCAGCATAGAGGCGTCTAGCAAACCTAAGAATAGCATTCCGAACTCTCAGTATGGAGTCGTTTAGAACTCTGTACAATAGGCCTCATGTACAATGTGAACATAAGACCCATATTAGAATATGCACCACCAGTTTGGCACGTCAAGAAATTAGTTCCGGAGTTAAGGGGCATGTCCTATAAGGAGGACAGGATTATCAGGGAGAGGGACATGATAACAACATATAAAATGCTTAGATGAATGGACAATGTGGACAGGGATATAAAGCACCAGAGACGGGACACACCAACGAGGGGTCACAATTAGGTCATGACCCAGATGAGTCACAGGGATGTTAGGAAGTATTTCTATAGTCACAGAGTTGTCAGGAAGAGGAATAGTCTGGAAAGGGAGGTGGTGAAGGCAGGTACAATACATAACTTTAAGAAGAGGTATGATAAAGCCCACGGAGCAGGAAATGACTTAGTAGCGACCAGAAAAGAGGCGAAGCTAGGAGCTGTGGCTCGATTTCCTGAAAACCCCAATTTGGAGAGTCAGTTTTTT
>NW_026465108.1:0-14103 GCF_026875155.1 Cherax quadricarinatus
ACCTTTAACCGCATGGAAATAAGGAATATCCGCTAGGAATTTTTTATTGACCTAAGAAAAGCTTTTGACACAGTAAACCACGAAATCCTACTCCCACAAACTTGACCACTACGGTATAAGAGGCCATGCGCTTGCTTATTTCAAATCTTACATTACTAATAGGTATCAGTAACGTCACCATTAAAGACACAGCATCAGCAACACGGCCACTTGATACTGGAGTTCCGCAGGGAAGTGTCCTTGGTCCCCTCTCTTCCTCATATACATCAATGACCTTCCAAACGTATCCCAACACCTGAAACCCATTCTCTTTGCTGATGACACGACTTATGTCATCTCTCACCCTAATCTTGCCACCCTTAACACCATTGTGAATGAGGAGCTGATTAAAATATCGACTTGGATGACAGCCAATAAACTTTACGCTTAACACTGACAAAACTTACTATATTATGTTTGGTAGCAGAGCAGGAGATGCACAAATTAACATTAAGATTGACAACACTCTAATTACCAGAAATAATGGGGAAAATTCTTAGGCTTATACCTTGACAATAACCTGAATTTCAGCACCCATATCCAGCATATAGCCAAAAAAGTATCCAAAACGGTTGGGATCCTCTCCAAGATACGATACTACGTGCCGCAAAAATGCCCTTCTCACACTATACCACTCACTTATTTATCCATACCTCACCTATGCTAATTGTGCTGGGGATCAACTGCAGCAACACACCCTAAAGCCAATAATAACCCAACAAAAAGCTGCAGTAAGAATAATCACTAAATCCCATCCCTGGCAGCACACCCCCCCCCCACTCTTCAAAGATCTAAACTTACTCCCAGTTCAGTACATCCACACTTACTACTGTGCAATCTATATCTACAGGGCCTTAAACTCTAATATCAACCTTGACCTAAAACGCTTTCTTGATAGTTAGTGACAGAACCCACAGGCATAACACCAGAAATAAACATCTCTACGACATTCCCCGTGTCCGACTAAACCTTTACAAAAATTCAATGTATGTCAAAGGCCCTAAATCTGGAATACCCTACCTGAGAACTCTAGAACTGCAGACACATTCATCACCTTCAAAACTACCATTAGAAAACATCTTTATCTCCCTGATACACCCCGTCAACTAACTTCACGAATACCACCGGTGGTTCACACTTACACTCGCTCACTCATTTGACCATAAACAGAAATATTAATCTCATCTTAAAATAATGAATCCTGTGATACTCCAATACTGAAACTATATACTGTGCCAAAAACAAAAGCATTCACATTCCCTAAACTCACAAAATAGTATTTAGTCACTTAGCCATAATACCAATTTAAACCTCGTAATTTGTAATATTTTTACATTTAAGAATAAAACTAAGTCTGCCCGAAATGCCTAGCCATGCTAAGCGTTCTATGGTACACTCTGTAATCTCAATTTTACTACAGTAAAACCAAACAATAACCAAATTTTCTGTAAACTCAGCATTGTAATCCTTATAGAGAGAATAAACTTTGAAGAGTGGCTCACCACCAGTACTACTCACCCACAAAAAACAGTTAAGGTTCCATGGCTCGGTTGGGGCAACGCTCTCGCCTTACACACTGAGTGTCCGTGGTTCAATCCCCGACATGGGTGAAAACGTTGGGCATGTTTCCCTTTTACACCAGCTGTCATTCTTTATCTAGTAGTACATAGATACCTAGGGTGTTAGTCGACAAGTGTGTTGCATCGGGGTTACAAGATCAAAGGACCTCACTGGCAATAAGACAGACAGTCCCCGATGACGCACTGACTTTTTTGGATTATCTTGGGTGGCTAACCCTTCCGGTTGAAAATCCAAACAAATCTTATCTTACCAGTACCACTAATGAGCCAGCCAGGTCGTGGCAAAACCCCCTTACAACCAGTGTACAGCTTACACTCATTAGTGTCTGTATGGTGAACACAGGGCTGGGGTGGTTTTTAATTGTACTGTAGAGTAATGTTAATACCTTCATACATAAGGGGAACTACCAACACATCCTCCGGCTTTTTTTCCAAGGAAGGTGATAAAGTTCCTCAAATTAGTTGGCTACCAGTCGAGCCGGGTGCCTAAGTCGGACTGCGTGCTGTTACCTTCAACAGCCTGCCTGATCAGGCCATCAACCATAGGTTTGGTCAACGACTGGCCTTGGGGAGTAAATGACAGCCGGACTCGACTCCAAGACATTATACTAACTAGAAAACCAAATTACCGCGACCTGAACCCAATTTATATTAGATTTTGGCACTAACGAAGCGGGCACTCCATTCCATCCGTGGACGGGGGTGCCAAAGGGCACATGTTTTACACAAAAGACCTAAGAACTAGGCCTCCCTAAATTTTTAAGTTAACGGATACACAAAAGATCTAGGACTAGGCCCCCAAAACCGTTAACAGATACACAAAAGACCTTGAAATAAGGCCCCCAAAAGGATTAACAGATACACAAAAGCCCTAGGAACTAGACTCCCAAAAGGATTAACAGGACTACATCTGGTTTTGTGTCTACCGTTGCCTTAACCGTCAGAAGTAAATTTAGGTTACAAAGTTCATGGAATGTAGAAAAAATTTTTAGAGAACCGACAAGTTGAAAAATTTTGACACATTTGCAACGCTTGAGTATCCTTAATGAGGAAACGTTTTGCCCCTCAGCTGAGGACTGATTACCTAGACTCCTTCTTCTTCACCTTTTCTCCTTTGTATGGACTGATGAAGCCACTGTGTGGCGAAACTTTCCTCATTAAAGAAACCCAAGTGTTGCACATTTTCAAATTTTAAAACAAACCCTTCATCGAGCGTTACTGGATCTCCAGGTGAGCACCTCACCTTCACCCTGAGTCACCTGACCTGCAACTGACCCTCTGCTGTAAATTTTGCTGATTTTGTGCTCCTTGTGTCTCATGAATTTTCCTAGTGGACCAAACGTTGTATTAATATAAGGATCTCTGTTATCTTTGGGTCCGCTTATTTTCACGGGGTTACTGATTCTTAAGACACAATGTGTATATCACAACTAATGG
Source organism: Cherax quadricarinatus (assembly GCF_026875155.1). Taxonomy (NCBI): domain Eukaryota; kingdom Metazoa; phylum Arthropoda; class Malacostraca; order Decapoda; family Parastacidae; genus Cherax; species Cherax quadricarinatus. The sequence goes on from NW_026465108.1 coordinate 3,057, forward strand.
CATGCAGTTAACCATGAGGTGGGACGTGAGGAAGTTGGCGAAGGGATGATGGCAAGTGTAGAGAAGGAGAGGGACAGGAAGAAGCGTGAAGGACCCTTTGGAGGTTAGAAAGTGGGGGAAAGGGAGTAGGGATTTGGGGGAGAGGGGAATGGGGAATAGGGGATAAGGGGGAGGATGGGAAAAGTGAGAGAGCTACGGGAGAAGGTTGTGAGGGAACTGAAGAGCAAAGACAGAGAACAAAAAACAACAAACAATATAGACACAAAATAATGTGCTTAAGACCATAACTTAATAGATACATAGGCACGACGAAATAATACAGTGTTTTCTCAGTCCAACATAATACTCCATAAAGGTAACATGGGACAAAACAGTCATTAACCTGCCTATTCCAAGAGAGATAAATTTACACAGAATCTTCAATGAGTTTCTTGGTCTTACACCTCTGGAAAAAACCAAAACTAACAGATTACTTTAATGTGCTAGGTCAACTTGCACTGCAAACCCTCTAATTTGCAAATCCTTGTCATTTGCGAAGGCTTGTTACTCTGGAAGCCTTCATTAATTCGTGGAAGCTCGTTTAGCAGCGACTATCTGGAGGCAACGACATAACCCAAATAATCACCAACTTAATGAAGCAACAGGGGGAGACTAAAGTGAGGGCGAATGAGGTGTGACGACACTTTATGATCATCAACCACACGTTTCCCCAACAACACATCTCACCAATACACCATTACAAAACTGGAAACCGATAAGGCAATACCGTCCCTGGAGAAAACTGATACTCTTATCAATAACAATAAAAATGCCTAGTGAAGCTTAACTGAAATGCTTAAAACTAATTTCAGTTTTACGTCATGAAACTATTGTATTTTCCCCCTATTACAAAATATTTGCCAGTAAGAATAAGATTTCGTTCGGTTTTTTAACCCCGCAGGGTTAGCTACACAGGATAACCCAAAAGAGGCAGTGCGTCATCGAGGACGTCTAACTTATTTCCCATTGTGGTCCTCATTTTGTCCTCCATGATGCGACCCACACCAGTCGACTAAACACCCAGGTACCTACTTGCTGCTAGGTAACAGGACAACAGTGTAAGGAAACGCGTTGAAATGTTTCTACCCCCCGGGATCGAACCCGGACTTCAGTGTGTAAAGCGAGACCCGGGACAGTGCAGACACTGACCCGCTCTACAGTACGAAAACCCATGCATGTACATGCATGAACAACGTTCACCACACACACCACACACACAAACTCATCTTTGTATCCTAAACCCATGATAGGAATAGGATAGTAAGAGAGAACAAGGTGTGGCAATTACACGCAGAAGTAAGGAATAAGACAATTTAAATAACAAAAACATGGAAGCGGGAGTACTGAGATATAACAAAAGGAGAACCAGCCATACAAACGTCTCCTGTGATAAGCCCCTGGACAGCCCTTAATAATCATACCCACGTCTCCATGCCAGAACAATAACTTAGACCCAACCACCCCTTTTCTTTCCAGTGCCCATAAATGCAACCAGTGCCCATCGCCCATTTTCCCAACACTATCCAATACACGATCCTCCCTAACTCTCCACAGCATTCCTAAATAACCTCACCCATAACAATCCAGCTTTTCCCTCCCAACCCAAGAGCAAAGAACAGGAAGCGAGATCGAAAACCAAATCGTAGATCGTAGTAAGAGATAAACGGCTCAAACAACAGTGCATAAAAGCAGATGGAATGTCAAACAAAATTGTGAATTAATAAAATCGAAGACCCCAACCAAATATTAAAAAACACAAATAGAATGGCCACCAAATATATACCAAATAATAATGTAAGTCTTATCTTTAAAGAATTTTTGCACTAGTGTACATATGTACACTCAGTGGCCACTTTATTTGGTACACCTGCTCGTTAATGCAATTATCTAATCAACGAATCAAATGAACAGCAACTCAATGTCTAAAAACAAGCAAACATGGTCAAGAGGTTTTGGTTTAGACCAGCATAAAATAGGGAAGAAATGCGATCTAAGTGACTTGGACTGTGGAATGATGTTGGTGTCAGGAGTGGTTCATCTCAGAAACTGCTGATGTGAGATTTTTGTACACAATTCTCTAGCGGTAGTTCTGTGGCAAAAAACCCCTTAATAATAAGAGGTCAGAGGAGAATAACCAAATTGGCTCAAGCTGCCAGGAAGGCGACAGTAACTTAAATAACCATGTGTTGTAACAGTGGTTTACAGAAGAGCATCTCTGAATGCACAGCACTAAAATTTTCAAGTGGAAGGAAACAGTAGCAGAAGACTATACTGGGATCTACTCCTGTCAGCTAAAAACAAACTGAGGGTACAGTGGGCATAGGCTCACCAAAACTGGACAGTTGAAGATTGGGAAAACGTTGCTTGGTCTGAAGAATCGTGATTTATGCTGCGACATGCAGATGATAGGGCCAGAATTTGGCATAAACCTTTGGAATGTCGTGGAACGGGGCATTCACAAAGCTTTGATGGTATCATGTCATCGTAAAACCAGGGATCTATAAGAAATTTTCCAACACGTTGTTGAATCCATGCCCAAAGAATTCAGGCTGTTCTGGGACACAGCGCCTACCCAGTACTAGAAGGTTTACCTAATAAAATGGCCACTGTGTGAATGCACACACACACACACACACACACATATATATATATATATATTATATATATATATATAATATATATATATATATATAAATATATATATTATAAAATATGTTTATATTCAATTAACTCATACATATATTTTGGTGTGTGAATATGACATTATAATCCCCCAGTATCATGAAATATAAATGCCTTTGCACCCACCAGAAATGGAAAGAGGGTTGAAAAAAGAAATTGAAAAACGGATAAAAACAGGGAAAGAGATAACCAAAAAAGTCCACCACCTTGGAGCCTTGTTGGAAATGGAGGCACAGCCAGTGGCGCCTCCGGGCTCACAGCTACTGATGCCAACAACAAAATCCCCATATGCCCAAAAGTTAGGTATTTTTTATTTCGAAACGTTTCGCCCACACCAGTAGGCTTCTTCAGTCAGTACAGAAAAAGTAGATAGAAGCAGAAGAGACTTGAAGACGATGTAATCAGTCCATCACCCTTAAAGTTTTTGAGGTGTCAGTCCCTCAGTCTGGAGAAGAGCATTGTTCCATAGTCTGACTAAGGAACAATGCTCTTCTCCAGAAATGAGGGACTGACCACCTCAAAACTTTAAGGGTGATGGACGATTACATAGTCTTCAAGTCTCTTCTGCTTCTATCAACTTTTCTGTACTCGACTGAAGAAGCCTACTGTGTAGGGAAAACGTTTCGAAATGAAGATACCTAACTGTTGCATATGTGTCTTACTAACAAACCTGTCGGTATTTTATACCATTTTTAATGTCAACAAAATCCCCCCAACAAACATGCAACACAACCTCATTTATATTGCTAATATACAGGCCTTAGGCCATCCACCACCAACAAAATACCTTTCATTAGTGGACTTCTAGGGAAGTCAAATGCACTGTTGCAGCTTCACAGAGACCCATGCAAAAGATTACTTTGACAGTGAAATATGGATACCTGAATACAGCCTTTCGGATGCGACAGAAAGAACAGCAACAAGGGGGGGGGGTTTTGGGCCCGTACGTCCAAGAGTCGCTCATTTGCACAGAGATACGAACACCCAAATGATGTAGCTGAAGTTCTGACAATAAAAATCGAGAACCAAAACTTAGTCATTGTACATGTATATAAGCCACCGGGTGCAACTTCCCAACAGTTCACAAGAACAACTGTCAAAAAATCGGACTCCTGTCTGGGTAACTTTCCAGCCCATCCCCCCCAAACATCTTGCTGCTTGGTGACTTCAATCTAAGACACACAAAATGGAAGAATATAGCAAATAATGTCGTAGCAGAAAAAAATCCCTGGAGGGAGCTCAGATGAAAGTCAACACACAGGAGCTGCTGAATTTCTGCAACAAACACACCCTAAGTCAGCAGATAGTGGAGCCAACAAGACTGGAGAACACACTGGACCTTATTTTCACAAATAATGAGGACTTGGTAAGGAATATAACAATATCAAAAACAACAAAATCTGAAACCACAATCTAATCGAATCCAGACTTGCATGCACAGGAGTCCTGATCGGCATGATGCATTTATTATGAGGGTACCTTTAAACCCAAAATTTAACTTCAACAACAAGAAAAATCATCTGGATAAAGGCAAATTTTGCCCCAAATGAAACATGCTGGGGGGATATCTTAAATTACATGGACCCGAACCAATGCCTCGAAAAGATCACCCTCCTGGTACTGAAGATGTTCAAGGTATATTTCCTATAAAAACAAAAGAAAAGAAGAAAATAAACTGGGGAGAGAGAGACGCTCCCTCTACAGGAGAAGACGAGAATCACTGAGCCTCAAGAATGCCAGATTATGTTACACGGAAGGGAGTGCTAACCAGGGAAGTGGAAAATATTGAGCTGAAGTTAAAGGACTCATACTGGGTCCAGGAGAGAAGAGAAGCTAAAAGTGATTAATGAAATTGAAAGAAATTCGAAATATTTCTTTTCATACGCCAAAAACAAGCCAAAAACCACTTTAAGTATAGGCCCCTGCCCCAGACAAGACGGGTCCTACACTGACGACAACAAAGAAATGAGCGAGATACTGAAATTGCAGTATGGGCTCAGTGTTCAGCGAGCCACTAACCATTGAAAGATAGATGATCCAAACATTTTTTCATGAATGAGCCTCCAAACCCTGGCAATGTAGGCCAATTTAAAGACATAACTCAAACTCCACAGACTTTGAGAAAGCCACGACGACATGCCCCTGCACTCAGCCCCAGGCCCAGACTCGTGGAACCGGTGTTTCATTAAAAACTGCAAGAAACCCCTCTCACGGGGCCCCAAGTATGCTATGGAAAGGAGCTTTGACACAGGTGAGATTCCAGGCACTAAAACCAACAATATAGCCCCACTCCATAAAGGTGGCAGCAAAGCATAGCTAAGAACTATAGACCAATAGCTTAACGTCTCACATCATAAAAAACTTTGAAAGAGTTCTAAGAAGCAGGATAGCAAACCACCTGGACTCCCAAAAAATGCACAAACCCAGGGCCCAAAATGGTTTCAGAGCAGGTCGTTCCTGCCTTTCGCAACTGCTAGACCACTAATGAAATGGTCCCCAGATGCACTGGAAAACAAGCAAATGCAGATGCAGTATACACAGACTTTGCAAAAGCCTTTGACAAGTGCGACCATGGTGTATAGCACACAAAATGCGTGCTAAAGGGATAACCGGCAAAGTAGGCAGATGAATCTTCAAATTTCTAACCAGTCGCACACAAAAGTGTGTAAACAGAGTTAAATCAGATGCTGCCATAGTGAAGAGCTCTGTCCCACAAGGCACAGTACTCGCACCTATCCTGTTCCTTATTCTCATATCAGAAAATAGACCCGAGATGTAAACCACAGCGCTGTATCATCTTTTGCAGACGATACTAGGATCTGCATGAGAGTGTCATCCATTGAGGACACGGCAAAGCTCCAAAAAGATATAAACCAAGTTTTTCCAAATTGCAACAGAGAACAATATGATGTTCAATGAAGACAAATTCCCAACTACCCCCGTTATGGAAAACTGGAGGGAAATAATAACTAGAACTGAGTATACTACAAACTCCAATCACACAATAGAGAGGAAAAGTAATGGTGAGAGACCTGGGAGCGTAACATCAGAAGATCTCACTTTCAAGGATCACAACAATGCCCCTATCACAAACTGCTAGGAAACTGATTTGGGTGGATAATGAGAACAAATTTAAGACAAGAGATGCTAAGCCAATGATGATCCTTTAAATCACTTATTCTTTCTAGGCTGGAATACTGCTGTACATTAACATCCCCATTCAAGGCAGGTGAAATTGCAGAGCTAAGAATGTACAGAGAACCTTTACTGCACGTATAAGTTCCATCAAACACCTTAACTACTGGAAGCACTTGACTTGTACTCACTAGAGCGCAGGCGAGAGAGATATATCATAATCTACACAAAAATCCTCCAACAAAACAAAAGACTTGGCAGGCGATGCAACATACCCCCCAATGAAAAGTAGGGGCGTCACTGGTACACAAGAGAAAACACAATAAGTGTCCGGGGCCCAAGACTGTTCAACAGCCTCCCACCAGCAATAAGGGGGATTACGGGAAGACCCCTGGTTGTCTTCAAGAGGGAGCTGGACAGATACCTAAAGACGGTGCCGGATCAGCCGGGCTGTGGTTCGTACGTTGGATTACATGCGGCCAGCAGTAACAGCCTCGTTGATCAGGCCCTGTCCACCGGGAGGCCTGGTCGTGGACCGGGCCGCGGGGACGTTGATCCCCGGAATTCCCTCCAGGTAGACTCCAGGTAGGGAAAACAAAATAGCACCCACAACACTAGAGCGAAATAGCACCCACAACACTAGAGCCACCACCAACACCAGCAGCACAAACAAAACAGCAGCACACAAGACACACCCCAGCTGAAGCAGCATTACTAGCAGCACCTAACCCTGGCAAATTTAATCAGAAAAGGGGGTGAAGAAAGGTGAGGGGGCAGAGACAAATAAAATTAACCCATTAAAATCCTTGCGATGTCTCTCGTTTTGTGCTGTTACCATAGCACTGCGCCAGTAATAAACCAAGATTTAACGCAATCTATGAGGTGTGAATGTTTTTCATTTTGTAAGCCACATCATGACTTGTGAAATCGCAATAACACGACTAAAAACAAACCACGGAACGGGTGGGGTTATACCCAGAGAAAAGCACTCTAATACACACCTCACGGATTGGACACATGCTCAACTTGTTGCTCGTTAAAAATAAACGAGACAGAGATGATGCTTGGAGGTTGCATTTATAGACTTGTGTGCACAATGTATATATTAAGCACTTATAAAATTAATCACAGTCCTGTTGTAACTTTTGTTAGCAATACTTACAGTAACCAGAGCCATCTAGATCGTCTGGTGACTGTTAGATGTGCTGACTTGCTTCTTCTTTAGAGATTTGCCGGTAATTCCGGCCCGGGTCTTCTCCAACTGACTTGCTGATTTGTTAGCGGATGGGAAAGAGAAGAGGGCTCGTTGTCGATTTAATCCTTTGCATAGTATACAATGTGAGATTTACATGTTATAAGATATTGTTAAGCACAAAGAAAGCCACTAACATGCCTGAGAATTTCGGGCAGAAAATTATTCCATCCACACAGACCTTTACGCTATCAGTATTGTAATGAATCAAAGGCCAATATAATACGTAAACTCACATGTAGAGACACAGGGTGACGCGGGAGCAGTATATTTCAGTGGTAACTCCTGTCACATTACCACTAGATACACTGTAGTGTGCCGAAACACTTAATTTCTTAGGAAACAACTCCACAATAATTGACTAACACCTTGTACCTAGGTTTATTACTAAGCGAAGAGGCTCGACAGGAAAATCAGAAAAATCTCTCCTAAGCTTCGTTCGGACCGGGAATCGATCCAGAGACCACTTGGTTGTGAGCCGAACACTCTGTCCACACTGCTGGTAGTGGTAACGATAGTATGCTAGTGTGGGGAGGAGGCACAGTCAGGACCCACCAATACATTACTGGGGAAACAATAAGGTGGTCCACCACACCTACACCCTCGCCTGCCCATCAATCATCACGTTAAATCTAAACCTGGCCATATCTCACACACAGGTATTGATAACAATTGTTGGCTCAGGGAAGGGAGTCCGTGCCTACCACACGTGTGTGTGTATTCACCTATTTATACTCACCTTTTTGTAGTTGCAAGGGTCGATACATAGCTCCTGGGCCCGCCTCTTCACTGATCGTTATTAGGTCTTCTATCACAGTTCCATGAGCTTTTATCATACCTCGTCTTAAAACAATGTATGGTTCCTGCCTCCACTATATAACTGCCAGACTATTCTACCTCCGACAAATTTATGACTAAAGAAATACTTCCTAACATCTCTTTGACTCATCTACCTCTTCAATTTCCGATTGTGACCTCTTGTTTCCGTGTCCCATCTCTGGAACATCCTGTCTTTGTGCGTGTGTGTGTGTGTGTGTGTGTGTGTGTGCGTGTGTGTGCGTGTGTGTGTGTGTGTGTGTGTGTGTGTGTGTGTGTGTGTGTTGTGTGTGTGTGTGTGTGTGTGTGTGTGTGTGTGTGTTGTGTGTGTGTGTACTCATCTATTTGTGGTTGCTGGGGTCGAGTCATAGCTCCTGGCTCCGCCTCTTCACTGATTGCTACTAGGTCCTCTCTCTCCCTGCTCCATGAGCTTTATCAAACCTCGTCTTAAAACTATGTATGCTTCCTGCCTCCACTACGTCACTTTCTAGGCTATTCCACTGCCTGACTACTCTATGACTGAAGAAGTACTTCCTAACATCCCTTTGATTCATCTGAGTCTTCAGTTTCCAATTGTGACCTCTTGTTTCTGTGTTCCTTCTCTGAAACATCCCGTCTTTGTCCACCTTGTCTATTCCGCGCAGTATTTTATATGTTGTTATCATGTCTCCCCTGGCCCCCCCCTGTCCTCCAGTGTCGTCAGGCCGATTTCCCTTAAACCTTTCTTCTAGGACAATCCCCTTAACTCTGGGACTAGTCTTGTTGCAAACCTTTGCACTTTCTCTAATTTCTTTTCGTGCTTGACCAGGTGTGGATTCCAAACTGGTGCTACATGCTCCAGTATGGGCCTGACGTAAATGGTGTACAGAGTCTTGAACGATTCCTTACTGAGGTATCGGAACGCTATCCTTAGGTTTGCCAGACGCCCGTACGCTGCAGCAGTTATCATTGATGTGCGCCTCAGGAGATGGGGCTCGGTGTTATACTCACCCCCAATCTTTTTCCTTTGATGAGGCTTGCAGTCTTTGGCCCCCCTAGACATACTGTGTCTGCGGTCTTCTTTGCCCTTCCCCAATCTCATGACTTTGCATTTGGCAGGGTTAAACTCAAGGAGCTAGTTGCTGGACCAGGCTTGTAGCCTGTCCAGGTCGCTTTGTAGTCCTGCCTGATAAATTTGACCGATTTGATTCTCCTCAGTAACTTCACACATCTGCAAAGAAGGGCACTTCTGATCTATCCCTTCCGTTATGCCATTCACATATACCAAAAACAGCACATGTCCTAGGGCTGACCCCTGTGGAAACCCCGCTTGTCACAGGCGCCCACTCCCGACCCTCGTCACCTTTCCATGACTCGTTGTTGCCTCCCTGTCAGGTATTCTCTGATCCATTGCAGTGCCTTTCCTGTTATGGGGTGCCTGATCCTCTAGCTTTTGCAGTAACCCTTGGAGGAACTGTGTCAAAGGCCTTCTTGCAGTCCAAAAAATGCAGTCTATCCACCCCTCTCTCACCTGTCCTACTTCTGTCACCTTGTCATAAAACTCTAGTAGGTTTGTGTCACAGATTTTTCCCTTTCCCCCGAAACCGTGCTGTTGTCGATTATACAAATTGTTTCTTTCCAGGTGCTCCACCACTCTCCTCCTGATGATCTTCTCCATCACTTTTCATACTATACACTTAGTGACACAGGTCTGCATGTGTTGTGTGTGTGTGTGTGTGTGTGTCTCACCAATTGTACTCACCCAATTGTGGTTGCAGGGGTCGAGACTCAGCTCCTGGCCCCGCCCCTTCACTGATCGCACGGTCCTCTCTCTCTCTCTCTCTGCTTCCTGAGCTTTGTCATACCTCTTCTTAAAACTATGTATTGTTCCGCCTCCAACTTCACTGCTAGGTTATTCCACTTACTGACAACTCTATGACTGAAGAAATAACTTCCTAACGTCCCTGTGACTCGTCTGAGTCTTCAGCTTCCATTGTGACCCCTTGTCCCTGTGTCCCCTCTCTGGAACAACCCTTTATCTCTGTCCACCCTGCCCTATTCCCCGCAGTATCTTGTATGTCTTTTTCATGTCTCCCCCTGACCCTTCTGTCCTCCAGTGTCGTCAGTCCGATTTCCCTTTAAACCTTTCCCTCGTACGACATTTCCCTTTGACTCTGGTAAATACCTTGTTGCAAACCTTTGTACTTTCTCTAACTTCTTGACGTGCTTGACCAGGTTTGGGTTCCAGACTGGTGCTGCATACTCCAGTATGGGCCTAACATACACAGTGTACAGTGTCTTGAACGATTCCTTATTAAGGTATCGGAACGCTATTCTCAGGTTTGCCAGGCGCCCGTATGCTGCAGCCGTTATTTGGTTGATGTGTGCCTCCGGTGATGTGCTCGGTGTTATGGTCACCCCAAGGTCTTTCTCCCTGAGTGAGGTCTGTAGTCTTTGTCCACTTAGCCTATGTTGCAACCCCTGAATGGGTTACAATGATGATTATGTATATATGTAATGTATATTACCTTTTCATTTAATTTTATATTGCTTATATTTGCGATGATAGCTTAAATCGTAAATGTATGACTTTATATAATATTATTTGACTATTATATTGTTATTTAGCTTATGTTGTTAGGATGTAATAAAATGTGCTCAGTTAGGCTTGATTGTCAAACTACTATAATTTATCGCTTGTCGTCGTTATACCTGCCCGGCTTCTGAGCTGCATTGTCCACGTAGCTATCACGTGATCGAGGGGGGGGTGTCCTCACCTCTCGTGAAATTTTCATCTGCTGGAGACTCGCTTGCTGGTTGGACAGCTTGTCTGTCTGACAGTCCCGCTAGAGACTCGCTTGCTGGTTGGACAGATTGTCTGTCTGATCTGCTGGAGACTCGCTTGCTGGTTGGACAGCTTGTCTGTCTGAGTCTGCTGGAGACTCCTTGCTGGTTGGACAGATTGTCTGTCTCATTATTCTTGTTAGTTCTGTAAACCCTTTTTTCTCAGAACATTTGTAAGACTTATGATTTTTACGTGTACTGAGGGGTTTTTTCACATAACACTCTAAACACTCAGTCCCTTTGCTATAAACTTTTGACCTAATTTTTGTACTGGTTCCTGTGTATTTGTCACATTTTCCA
>NW_026465109.1:0-14480 GCF_026875155.1 Cherax quadricarinatus
ACAACCCATCTTAAATATATTAAAAACTTTGGGACATCACATCCTGTTAAGACGTACTTTTACCGGGAAGTAGTCCCCCTCTCTTCTACACACCCTAATCTGAGCCTCACTATCCTCATAAAAACTCTTTACAGCATTTAGTAACTTACCACCTATTCCATATACTTGCAACATCTGCCACATTGCTCCTCTATCCACTCTATCATATGCCTTTTCTAAATCCATAAATGCAATAAAAACTTCTTTACCTTTATCTAGATACTGTTCACATATATGCTTCAATGTAAACACCTGATCTACACATCCCCTACCCACTCTAAAATATCTTTGCTCATCCGCAATCCTACATTCTGTCTTACCTCTAATTCTTTCAATAATAACCCTACCGTACACTTTTCCTGGTATACTCAGTAAACTAATTCCTCTATAATTTTTTCAATCTCTTTTGTCCCCCTTCCCTTTATATAAAGGGGATATACATCCTCTCCGCCAATCCCTAGGTACCTTCCCCTCTTTCATACATTTATTAAACAAAAATACCAACTACTCCAACACTATATCCCCCCCTGCTTTTAACATTTCTGTCATGATCCCATCAGTTCCAGCTGCTTTACCCCCTTTCATTCTACATAATGCCTCACGCACCTCCCCCACATTTATATCCTGCTCTTCTTCACTCCTAAAAGATGGTATACCTCCCTGACCAGTGCATGAAATTACCGCCTCCCTTTCTTCGTCGACATTTAAAAGCTCTTCAGAGTATTCTTGCCATCTACCCAATACCTCCATCTCCCCATCTGTTTTTAACTGACAAATGCATTTGTTCCCTAGGCTTTCTTAACTTGTTTAACTCATTCCAAATTTTTTTCTTATTTTCATTCAAATTTCTTAACAGTGCCTCTCCCACTCTATCATCTGCTCTCCTTTTGCACTCTCTCACCACTCTCTTCACCTTTATTTTACTCTCCATATACTCTACTCTTCTTATAACACTTCTGCTTTGTAAAAACCTCTCATAAGCTACCTTTTTCTCTTTTATCACACCCTTTACTTCATCATTCCACCAATCACTCCTCTTTCCTCCTGCACCCACCCTCCTATAACCACAAACTTCTGCCCCACATTCTAATACTGCATTTTTAAAACTATTCCAACCCTCTTCAACCCCCCCCACTACTCATCTTTGCACTAGCCCACCTTTCTGCCAATAGTTGCTTATATCTCACCCGAACTTCCTCCTCCCTTAGTTTATACACTTTCACCTCCCTCTTACTTGTTGTTGCCATTCTCCTCTTGTCCCATCTACCTTTTACTCTAACTGTAGCTACAACTAGATAATGATCCGATATATCAGTTGCTCCTCTACAAACGTGTACATCCTGAAGTCTACCCACCAACCTTTTATCCACCAATACATAATCTAACAAACTACTTTCATTACGTGCTATATCATACTTTGTATATTTATTTATCTTCTTTTTTCATAAAATATATATTACTTATTACCAAACTTCTTTCTACACATAGCTCAATTAAAGGCTCCCCATTTTCATTTACTCCTGGCACCCCAAATTTACCTACTAACTCCCTCCACAACTTTTTTACCCACTTTAGCATTGAAACCCCCAAACCACCATTACTCTCACACTTGGTTTCAAAACTCCCCACGCATTCATTCAACATTTCCCAAAATCTCTCTCTCTCTCCTCTACACTTCTCTTTCTCCGGGTACATATATGTTTAAAATTATAACCCACTTTTCACATCCAACCTTTATTTTACTCAACATAACCTTGAATTAATACATTTATATTCCCTCTTTTCCTCCCATAGCTTATCATTCAACATTATTGCTACTCCTTCTTTAGCTCTAACTCTTTTTGAAACCCCTGACCTAATCCCATTTATTCCTCTCCATTAAAAACTCTCCCACCCCCTTCAGCTTGTTTCACTTAAAGCCAGGACACCCAGCTTCTTCCCATTCATAACTCCACAATCTCTTTCTTATCATCTGCACAACACCCACGCAAAATTCAGACTTCCCACTTTGACAATTTTCTTCTTCTTATTCTTTTTAGTAATCTTTACAGGAAAAGGGGTTACTAGCCCATTGTTCCCGGCATTTTAGTTGACTTTTACAACACGCATGGCTTTCGGAGGAAAGATTCTTATTCCACACTTCCCCATGGATATAAAAGGAAAAGTAATAAGACCAAGAACTATTAAGATAAAATCAAAGAAAACTCAGATGGAGAGGAATAAATGAGATTAGGTCTGGGGTGTCAAATAGAGTTAGAGCTAAAGAAGGAGTAGCAATAATGTTGAATAATGTTGCAAGAGAATCGAAGACTAACCCAAAAGGATTCTTTCAGGTATACAGAAGTAAGATCAGGGACAAGATAGGCCCACTCAAAAGTTCCTCGGGTCAGCTCACTGACAGTGATAAGGAAATGTGTAGAATTTTTAACACATACTTCCTCTCAGTTTTTACACAGGAGGATACCAGCGATATTCCAGTAATGATAAATTATGTAGAACAGGACGATAATAAACTGTGCACTATTAGGGTCACAAGTGACATGGTCCTTAGGCAAATAGATAAATTAAAACCTAACAAATCCCCAGGCCCTGATGAACTGTATGCAAGGGTTCAAAAGGAATGTAAAGAGGAGCTTAGCACACCTTTGGCTAATCTTTTCAACATATCACTACAAACTGGCATGGTGCCAGATAAGTGGAAATGGCAAATGTGATACCTATTTTCAAAACAGGTGAAGGTCCTTAGCTTCGAACTATAGACCAATAAGCCTAACCTCCATAGGGGGAAAAATTTATGGAATCAATAATTGCCGAGGCAGTTCGTAGCCACCTTGAAAAGCATAAATTAATCAACGAATCTCAGCATGGTTTTAAAAAAGGGGCGTTCCTGCCTTACGAATTTATTAACTTTTTTCACTAAGGTATTTGAGGAGGTAGATCAGGTAATGAATATGAAATTGTGTATTGGACTTCAGTAAGGCTTTTGACCGGGTCCCACATCAGAGACTATTGAGGAAAATTAAAGCACATGGAAACAGGAGGAGAAATTTTTTCCTGGATAGAGCATGGTTGGACAAATAGGCGAGAGAGTCTGCATAAATGGGGAGAAATCAGAGTGGGAAAGTATCACGAGCGTGTTCCACAGGGGTCAGTGTTGGGCCCCCTGCTGTTCACAATCTACATAAACGACATAGATGAGGGCATAAAGAGCGACTCGGGAAGTTTGCGATGACACCAAAATAGGCCGTCGAATTCATTCTGACGAGGACATTCGAGCACTCCAGGAAGATTTGAATAGACTGATGCAGTGGTCGGAGAAGTGGCAGATGCAGTTAATATAGACAAATGCAAAGTTCTAAATGTTGGACAGGACAATAACCATGCCACATATAAAAATAAATAATGTAGATCTTAATATTACGGATTGCGAAAAAAATTTAGGAGTTTTTGGTTAGCAGTAATCTGAAACCAAGACAACAGTGCATAAGTGTTCGCAATAAAGCTAAAAAGAAAACCTTGGCTTCATATCAAGAAGCATAAATAAAAGGAGTCCTCAGGTTGTTCTTCAACTCATACAACCTTGGGTTTGGCCTCATTTAGATTATGCTGCACAGTTTTGGTCACCTTTACAGAATGGATATAAATCTCTGGAAAATGTACAAAGGAGGATGACAAAATTGATCCCATGTATCAGAAACCTTCCCTATGAGGATAGACTAAGGGCCCTGAATCTGCACTCTCTAGAAAGACGTAGAATTAGGGGGATATGATTGAGGTGTATAAATGGAAGACAGGAATAAATAAAGGGGATGTAAATAGTGTGCTGAAAATATCTAGCCTAGACAGGACTCGCAGCAATGGTTTAAGTTTAAAAATTCAGATTCAGGAAGGATATAGGAAAGTACTGGTTTGGTAATAGAGTTGTGGATGAGTGGAACAAACTCCCAAGTACCGTTATAGAGGCCAGAACGTTGTGTAGCTTTAAAAATAGGTTGGATAAATACATGAGTAGATGTGGGTGGGTGTGAGTTAGACCTGATAGCTTGTGCTACCAGGTCGGTTGCCGTGTTCCTCCCTTAAGTCAATGTGACCTGACCTGACTAGGTTGGGTGCATTGGCTTAAGCCGGTAGGAGACTTGGACCTGCCTCGCATGGGCCAGTAGGCCTTCTGCAGTGTTCCTTCGTTCTTATGTTCTTATGTGTAGTGTGACCTAAGTGTAAGTAGAAGTAGCAAGACGTACCTGTAATCTTGCATATTTATGAGACAGACAAAAGACACCAGCAATCCTACCATCATGTAAAACAATTACAGGCTGGGTGGTTGCTGTCTACCAACCAATTATATATACATATATATATACACACACACACCAATGAAACATGTGGTTCTGAATCATTTACCAAAGTGCGGCAGGCCAGGGTTCGACCCCACGACACATTGTCCCGCCTCAAGACGCCACACAATGTACATGTCACCATATCCGCTCGTTGTAGGATCCATGGCTGAGTGGATAAAGTGACATGTATATTTTGTGGTCTCTTGAGAACATAAGAAAGAAGGAACACTGCAACAGGCCTACTGATCCTTGCGGAGCAGGTCCATGTCCCCCCCAGATTAACCCAATGACCCCCCTAGTCTGGTCACCTCCACTCAAGGAAGGAGCACTGCACCAGACCCAGCAGCACAAGCTAGTCAGGTCCAACTCACACCCACCCACACCCACTCATGTATTTATCTAACCTATTTTTAAAACTACACAACGTTTTGGCCTCAATAACTGTACTCGGGAGTTTGTTCCACCCATCCACAACTCTATTACCAAACCAGTGCTTTCCTATATCCTTCCTGAATCTGAATTTTTCCAACTTGAAACCATTGCTGCGAGTCCTGTCTTGGCTGGAAATTTTCAGTATGATATTTACATCTCCTTTATTTATTCCTGTTTACCATTAATACACCTCGATCATATCCCCCCTAATTCTACGCCTTTCGAGAGTGTGCAGATTCAGGGCCCTCAGTCTATCATCATAGGGATGATTTCTGATACATGGGATCATCTTTGCCAACGGGGCTCTGGTGGCCTGGTGGTTAACGCTCTCGCTTCACACGGTGAGGGCCTGGTTTCGATTCCCAGCCAGAGTAGAAACATTGGACGTGTTTCTTTCAACCTGTTGTCTATGTTCCCCATCAGTAAAATGGGTACCTGGGTGTTAGTCGACTGGTGTGTGTCGCATCCTGGGACACTGACCTAAGGAGGCCTGGTCACAGACCGGGCCGCGGGGGCGTTGACCCCCGGAACTCTCTCCAGGTAATCCTCCTCTGTACGTTTTCCATAGCATTTATATCCATTCTGTAATACGGTGACCAGAACTGAGCAGCATAATCTAAATGAGGCCTAACCAAGGATATATAGAGTTGAAGAACAACCTGAGGACTTCTATTATTTATACTTCTAGATATGAAGCCAAGAATTCTGTTAGCTTTATTGCGAACACTAATGCACTGTTGTCTTGGTTTTAGATTACTGCTAACCAGAACTCCTAAATCCTTTTTGCGATCAGTAGTATTAAGATCTACATTATTTAGTTTATATGTGGCATGGTTATTTAACTGTCCAATATTTAGAACTTTGCATTTGTCAATATTAAACTGCATCTGCCACTTTTCCGACCATTGCATAAGTCTATTCAAATCATCCTGGAGTGCTCTAGTGTCCTCATTAGAATGAATTGGACGGCCTATTTTGGTGTCATCAGCAAATTTGCTTATGTCGCTATTTATTCCCTCATCTATGTCGTTTATGTAAATTGTGAACAACGGGCCCAACACTGACCCCTGAGGAACACCGCTTGTGAAGTGCCCCCATTCTGATTTTTCCCCATTTATGCAAACTCTCTGCTGTCTATTTGTCAGCCATGCCTCTACCCAGGAAAAAATTTCTCCTATTCTGTCTGCCTTAAGTTTCCTCAATAGCCTCTGGTGTGGAACTCTATCGAAACCCTTACTGAAGTCCATATACACAATATCATATTCATTACCATGATCTACCTCCTCAAATACCTTTAGGAAGCAAGTTGGGAAAATTCTTTAAGGGCGGAACCCCCCTTTTGTAAAACCGTGTTGAGTTTTCTTTTAATAAACCCTGTGCCTGTCAAGATGGCTCCCGAACGCTAGGGGAAATTTAAATTGTTTCCATAAATTTTTCCACTGTGGAGGAAAGGGCTTTTTGATCTATATTTTAATCCCCGGGGGGACCTTCACCTGCCTTGAAAATGGGTATTCCCTTTGCCTTTTTCCACTTATCAGGCACTATCCCAGTTTGTAGTGAATGTTAAAAAAATAACCCCCCCCCCCCCCCCCAAAAGGGTTTGAAAGTTTTCTTTAATTCCTTTAACACCCTTGAAAGGGCAGTTAAATCGGGGCCCGGGGGAATTTTGTTGAGGACCAGGGGAAACTAGTTACTGAAATTGTAAAATAGTTTATTATATCCTTTTTCTACATAATCTATTTTTTTTCGGGAATATCGCTAGTTTTTTTCCCTGGGTGAAAACTGAGGGGGAAGTAGGTATTGAGAATTTCACACATACATTACCCACTTTTCAGTGATTTTTGACCAGAGTTACTTTTAAAGGGGGGCCCAATTTTGTCCAAACTTACGTCTGTATCCCCTAAAAAAACCCCTTTTTGGGGGTTAGTCTTTGAACCCTTTGGGCGCCCTTACCCTAAACCCCTTTTTTTGGGCTTTTCTTTTCCTTTCTTTATTTTCTCTTTAATTGAATATGTTGTTTTTTTAAAACGCCCATCCCCCTTTTGGGATACGCCTATATATGCCTCTCTTTTGCCCAATAAATGTTTTAATCAAATTGTTCATCCATTTGGGATCATTTTTTTTGGGATCAAAATTTCCCTATTTGGAACAAAAAGTTGTTAGGCAGCTAGAACTATGCTCTGAAAACGTCATATTTGCAACCAAATCACCTACCCGGGACCCAAGTCAGGACCCCCAATTTGGGCCCACCCAGGAAATTTTACAGCCATTTAAATCGGCCAACCAAAAAAAACTGGGACAGAGAGTTTTTTTTGCAGTTATCTGGGAAATTTCCCTGATATATTGAAAAATAAGTGATTTTTGAACATTTTCCCCCCGCCATCATTAAAACCCCAAGATTTTTTAAATTTTTGAATTTTTTTTTGGGAAAAAAAAACCCAAATCAAGAAATTGTTTTCCCCTATTGGTTTTGTCCCCAACTTGTTCTAAAAGGGAAAACCTGAACGTATCAAAAAAGTCATTAGAAATCAAGTTTTCCGTCCTAATGTTCCCCGTCAAAATTTTTCTAAAATTAAAACTCCCATTATCAAAAACATTTTTATATTAGATGCCTTATGAATTTCGTCCATAACAGCTTACTGCCCTCCCCATCAAGGTTTGGGGCCTATAAAACACACCCAAAAAATTTTTTGTAAAAGTCCCCCCCAGAAAAATGTAGCCAAAAAGATTCTGTGTTTTTATGTTTTTAATCTTATATCATGTCTAAGAAAACAATTTTTAAATTTTTTCTTTACTTTTAAAGCCCCTCCACCACCTTTCCTGTTTACCCTATCAAATGTGGAATTGTTTATAACCCTGAGTTGGGATTTTAGAAGGGGATTTTTTCCCAAAACTTTCAGGGTTTAACCAGGTCTCTTTTTTATAAAAAAAAATATTACCTAAACTTGCAAGGGAATCTTAGCTCATTATCTTTTTTTCTTAGCTCCCAAAATTTGTTTTAGTTAAAAAATTTTAAGGGGGCAAATCACTCGCTGACCTCTTTTATTTTTTTTTGTTAAACAATTGATTTGCCATTACTAGGGAAAATTTTTTTGAATATTTTCTTTTAAACATATCCCCGAGGGATCCCGGGAAAAACTGCTTTTTTTTAACCCCAAAGCTGCAAACCTGATTGTTCCCCACAAAAACCCATACCTCTATAATCTATCAGTTTAAATTCCTAGAAAAATTCATCAATTACCCTCTCATTTGGGAATGGCAATGCACCCACTCCATCCCCAGAGGGATGAACCCATCCCTTGCATACATATCACGTTTGAGGCGGGACTGTGTCGGGGGGTCGAACCCTGATCTGCTGCAGTATGGTAAATGATACATTACATATATATATATATATATATATATTATATATAAAATATATATAATATATATATATTTTATATATATAAATATATATATAAATATATATATATATTTAAATTTCTGTAAATACATTAGTTTTTCTTCTAATGAATATGCTTTTATTTTTTTGAAAACACTTGCATATATTTTTTGTTTAACTTTATACACTCATGTTCTCAAGAATTATTTATTTGGATATTAAAAATTACATTTTCAATAATTCTAGAAAGTATTTCATATAGTGAAAAGTTAGTAACGTGAGTGTTTATGTGTTTTGTTTTGTGTCTAGGACTGAGTACCGGATGGGTAACTGGGTATACCTGAAGTAAGTTACCCAGGGGATGACAAGAGCACACTACCCGAGAGTAACCTTCCCCCGTCAAGCAGTACGTCAGTGACACGAAGTACAGCCTCCAGGGAGACGAAGTCAAGCTCTACTGCATCTTCGGTGGATAGTAAGTCTGCTCTCTCTCTCTCCCCTCTCTCCCGTTCTTCAACTGCATGGTAATTTCAGCTTCTCTCAGTAAGTTGGGGTTGATTTTGGCCACCTGTGTAGGTTTCAGCTTGACTTTTCGGGGAGTAATTTGGGAAAAATGAAATACTGCTTTTCATGGATAATTTATAAGTGTAGTTGATAAATTGTTATCCAAAAAAATTTCATTTTGTTTACTTTTCCTTTTTGTTATAACAAAATTTTTAACCTAAGGTATACTACCACTCCTCTTATGCCCCCCAAACGACTTAAAATAACTTTAAGGGTACCAAATCATTTGTTTGGGTAAACAGATGCCCGATATATAGTATTTCCCTCATTTCCCTCTTCACGGCGCTGGGTTAAAACTAATTTTTCCCATGTTCAGCTTTTGATTTAAATTCCCTGAAACAAAAATTTTCCCAGGTTTTAAAATTTTTTCTTAGGTTTGGGTTTTAAAATAAGGGGGTTTGTTCTTTTAAAGCAAGTTTTAAAAAAATAGATGAGAGTTTTATTTCCCTTATCTAAATAAAGTTTTTGGTAAAAACGAGTGTTTTTAAATTTGGGATTTTTTAGTTATTATAAAACACAGTTTAAAATGTAACCTTTTGTATTAAAATTTTTTCGTATAATTGGGGATTATGTTAACCTCAGTGTTTTTGTATTAAAAAGGGTTTTCAATACTGCGCATTTGGGAATTAAAAGGGTTTTTTTTTAGTTTTCATGTGGGGTTTTAAAAAGGCTATCTTTGTGGGTTTTTTTTGTGCATTCTCATGGGGGAAAATTTAAAACTTAGTTTTTTGCTTTTTTTTAAAATTACATTTTTTTTTTTTGGAAGGGGGGAATTTGGTATGGAGAGTCATTTGTAAGAAAGGACGGATGGTTCAAGTTGCTTCCATTTTACGAGGTTTTTTTTCTCTTTTACTTGTTACCCACGGGGTTTTTGTTTGTCATAAAAACTTTTTCTGATTTTTCACAAAAAATTTCGCTGGAAATTAAGTGTAAAAATTGGGGTTTTTGGATGATTACGTTAGTAAAGGGGGGTTTAAAAAAAAATATTTTTTGATTTTTTTTGTTAATTTATTTTTATTGTTCGTTTTAGAGTTACTTTTATTACTATATTTTTGATGGGTTCATTATTTAAAAAAACTTCAAAAAGGGGCCTTAAAAAGATCATTGCTTTCTAAAAATTATTTTCATTTAAAGATAAATTTTTACCAACCCCAGATTTTTAAAAGCGGGGTTTACGTGATTTTTAAAATACCACACAAACCCCACTTCTTTGTCTTTGTTTTTTTCCCCTTTTTAAAGGTTATATAAACTTACATTTTTTAAAATTAAAATACAGCTTAAATGTTATAGTCAGTATTACTTCCGAAAAAAATTTTTGGGTTTTTTTTTTTTTGGGCATAAATTTCATTTATGGTGACCGGGGGGATCGGACAAGGTTTTCTGGAAAACCGGGGCCTTTGACCGGGGGATCAGACAGAGGTTTGGGAAAAAGGGGGCCCCTGCCTGGGGATCAGGCGAGGCTCGGGAAACCCCGGGCCTGCCCGGGGGATCGGGGCCAAGGGGCCCTCTGGAAACCCGGGGCCCTGCCCCCTGGGGATCAGGCAGAGGCTCTGGCCCCCGGGGCCTTCCCCGGGGGATCAGACAGACTCGGAAACCGGGGCCTGCCCGGGGGTAACAGAGGCTCTGGAAACCGGCCTAAACCTGGGACCCGGCGAGGCTTGGAAACCCGGGCCTGCCCTGGGGTCGGGCCCAGAGGCTCTGGAAACCCGGGGCCCTGCCCGGGGGGGATCAGGAGGCTTGGTAACCCGGGCCCTGCCCCTGGGGATCGGGACAGGGGCTCTGGAAACCCGGGCCTGACCTGGGGATCCAGACAGAGGTCTGGAAACCCGGGGCCTAACCGGGGGAAACGGGGCAGGGCCGGGTAACCGGGCCTGACCGGGGATCAGGCAAGGTTTCTGGAAAACCGGGCCTAAACCGGGGGTTCGGCGGGGGGTTTTCGGGAAACCCGGGGCCCCCTGCCCAGGGGATCAGGCAGAGGCTCGGGTTTTTAACCCGGGGCCTGACCTGGGGATCAGGCTGAGGCTTTGGAAAACCGGGCTTGCCCTGGGGTCGGCAGGGCTCTGGAAACCCCGGGCCTGCCCTGGGGATCAGGCAGGGTCGGAAACCGGGCCCCCCGGGGGATCAGGCGGGGGCCTCTAAAAAACCGGGCCTGACCTGGGGATCAGGCAGGGGGTTCGGGGAAAACCGTTTCCCAATTGAAAAATGGTGGGGGGTGAAATTGGGGGCTTCGGGGGCGCCCGTGTGTTTTTTTTTGGGTTCTTGGTACACAGGAAAGTGGGGGAAAAGGGCCCCAGGGGGCCCCTCCCCAGGAGAGGTGACAGAGTGCCCTTTGTTGACTGAAGCGTGGGTTTGCCAGAGTGGAGCGGGGAAGCATGGTGTGGGGTTTAGCGGTTTAAGGCCATGCCACTGGGTGCCCAAACCCCCATATTGCTGCAAAATAGGGGAACCCAACGGGGCCAAAACCCGCTGGGCCACCCCCCCAAAGGTCGCCCCCTCGACCTGATTGACTGAAAAAAACTCAGTCTCTCCAAGAACAGGAGGGCAGAACACAGAATAAATACATTCTTTAAAATGTGGACATGGACAAAAAAAAAGGGGTGCCCCAGCAAAAGGGGTCCAAGGCGTGAGCCTCAGTGGCATCACTGCATCCTTCCTGCATTGGACA
Organism: Cherax quadricarinatus; assembly: GCF_026875155.1. Taxonomy (NCBI): domain Eukaryota; kingdom Metazoa; phylum Arthropoda; class Malacostraca; order Decapoda; family Parastacidae; genus Cherax; species Cherax quadricarinatus. Next base: position 11,420 of record NW_026465109.1, read on the forward strand.
GATACTGAAACAACAAAAAAAACATGCAAAATGAGCTTTTGGCCCATATCAGGGACAGCCTCGTCTGGATCTGTAAAACAGCCCATCGTGGAAGTAGTCACTGCAGGGTTCACTCACCCTGGGACCAACTTGTTGTGCCCTCGAGTGAGGCATCATCAGTTTTGGGGCAACTGGGCAGGACTCTTTTTGGGAAAGGGGTTTCGGAGGGCATTTTTTCGACTGGGCTTTTCGTTTGGGGGTGCACTGCCGGCGAGGGGTGTTTTTGGGGTCTTTGGGAGGGGGCACATCTGGGGTCGTAGCAGCTTTTCACCATAAATGGAGTGAGCAGGCAAGCAGTCAAAGAGAATCATTAAAATTGTGCAAGGGGTGCTCACTGAAGGTTTCTGACAGGGGGAGTGGCTTCAGATGTCAAAACCTCTTTAACAAAATGAATTTTATAGCAGGGGGTTTTTTAACTGTCGGCCCGACGGGTTTTTTACACATAACTGGTTTGGGAGACAGCAACCAAACCCGGGAAGTACTACCCTCCTGCCAATGACTGTTAAAAAAAAACCCGTAACGTTTTGCATGTGGATGGGTTGCTGGTTTTTTTTTCTGTCTCAAAAACACGTAAGATAAAAAAGGGATATTTGCTTTCTCCTACTTACACTTTGGTCACACTTTTTCAAACACCACATGCTTTTATATATATACATACATCTAGGTTTTTTTCTCTTTTTCTAAAAAAGCTCTTGTTCTTTTTTTTTTTCTTTATTGTCCATTGGGGGAAATGGAAAAAAATCTTTTCCCCCTTTAAACCATGCGTTGTATAGGCGACTAAAGCCCGGGGGCAAAGGGCTAGTAACCCCCTTTTCCTGTATACCCAAATTTCTAAAAAAAAGGGAAAAAATAAACTTTTTAAAAATGGGGTTTCCCTTTAAATTTTGCGTGGATGTTTGTGCGGATGCAAAAAAACAGAATTGCTGATGGTTTTGAATGAAAAAAAGTTGGATGTCCGGCCCCAAGCGAAACAAACGAAAGGGGTTTGGGAGTTTCATTGGGGGGGGGAAAAAAATGGGGGTTAAATCTGGAGTATCGAGAGAGTTTTAAACAAAGGAAAAGGGGGAGCAGTAATGGTTTTAAAAGATCAGTTTTGGAAGGAGGAAAAAAGAATATGAATGTGTTTAAAATTTAAGAATTATGTGGATTAAAATAAAGGTTGGATTGGGGGGAAGTGGGTCCAAAAAAAAGGGGGGTTGTAAAGCCCTGGAGAAGGAGGAATGCAAGGGAGAAAAGAGAGAAATTTTTTGGGGGATTTTTAAGTGAAAAGAAAAGGAGCCCTTTTAACCAAGTGAAGGGGTAAAATTTTGGTGGGGACTTGAAAGCTAAAGTAGGGGGAAACTTTTTAAAGGGGGTGTGGTAGGTAAGGGTTGGGGGGCCAGGGGTAAATGATTTGGGAAACCCTTTTATTGAACCCTTTTTTTTTGAAAGGGGGTTTAGTTTTTAGGTAATACATATTTTAAAAAAAAAGAGGAAAAATTTAAATAACACGATATGAATTTTAGGGGGAAATGCAGTATTTGTTGGATTTTGTATTTGGGAGATAAAAGGGCTGTTTAGTTACTTCAGGATTTTACATGTTTTTAGAGGGGCCACAGATATATCAGATCAATTTCTAGTTTTTTCTTTCCCTGAGAGGGAAAAGGGAGATTGGGGTTCAAAAGGGGAATAGAAGCTCGGGGAAAAAGAGGTTTAAAAGGGTTTTTAAACTAAAAAAGGAGGCAGTTAGGGTAAGATAAAAAACACTATTGGGGGATAGATGGGTAAGAAGCATAGGCAATGGGGTCAAAAGGGGTTTGGGGGTATTTTTAAAAATTAGGTTAGGTGTTCAGCAGAATTTTGGTTTACGGAAAGGGGTGCGGGAGGGAAGGGGGGCGATTGGTGGAATGATGATGAAAAGAGAGTAGTAAGGGAGAAAAAGTTAGCAATGAAAGTTTTACAAAGAAAGTATGCAAGGGGGGAAAGTATATGGAAAAAGAGAGAATTTAAGAGAGTGGTGAAGCAATGTAAAAAAGAGCAAATGAGAGAGTGGGAGAGTTATCAAAAATTTTTTTGAAAAAAGAAAAAGTTTTGGGTGAGATTAACAATTAAAAAAAACCCAGAAACAAAGGGTTTTCAGTTAAAAATAGGGGAAGGGGAAATTATTAAAGGAGTTTGGGGTATTGGGAAGATGGAAGGAAAAATTTTTTAGGAATTGTTAAATTTGAAAGATAGGGAAGCTGTGTTTCGTGTATAGGCAAGGAGGAATAACATCTTGTAGGGGTGAGGAAGAGCCGTTGTGAGTGTGGGGGAAGTTCAGGCAGTAGGTAAAAGAAAGGGGTAAAGGGAGCCGGATTGATGGTAAAGATAGAAAGTTAAAGCAGGTGGGATATGTTTTTGGGGTGGTTGGTGCAATTATTTAATAAATGTATGGAAAGGGTAAGGTACCTAGGGGTTGCAAGAGCAGCATATTCCTTTTTATAAAGGGAAAGGGATAAAAAAAGAGTGCAAAAATTTTGGGGGGTAAGTCGTTGAGTTACCGGAAAAATGTATGGTAGAGTTATAATTGAAAAATTAAGAGTAAGACGGAGAATAGGATAGCAATGAACAAGGAGGCTTTAGGAAAGGTAGGGGGGGGTGGACCGGGGTTTACAGTGAAACATATAATTGGGAACATAATTTTAATAAGGCTAAGAGGTCTTTGTGCATTTAGGATTTGGAAAAGGCGTATACAGGGTGGGATAGGGGGGCAATGTGGGGAGATGTTGCAATGTAAAGGGTAGGGGGTAGGGGTTTCTGAAAGCGTGAAAAGGTTTTTTTACGAGGATATGAGGCCAATTGAGTATTAGGAAAGAGGGGGAAAATTTTTTCCCATAAAAATGGGGTTGCCAAGGATGTGTGATGTCCCGTGGTTGTTTAATATATTTTTAGATGGGGTTGTAAGAGAAGAAAGCAGGGTCTTGGCAAAGGGGGTGGTTAAAAGATAAAGAATCAACACAAAATGGGAGTTGTCACAGCTGCTCTTTTTCTGATGCACTGTGCT
>NW_026465110.1:0-13488 GCF_026875155.1 Cherax quadricarinatus
GCTGACATCACAATGCTGCGATGTCACCATGTGCGACATCACCTCCCCGATGTCAATCAATGTTTCAGAAAATTATTTAAGTTTTGTCGAGAAGATTGAGAGAAGTATATCTGTTTTAAATTTAAATTTCCTCTCAGCAGTGTTCTCACATGTTAGTGTATGGCTTAGTGTAAATTTTTGTGCACAGAAAAGTGTCATTTGCTAGTATAAGCCTGTTGTACCACATGTGCAGTGTAAAGTGGTTTAAAGTTTTCTGTGTGTCCTGTGTGGTCTTGAGCCCGACCACTGTGTAGCACCACTGTGTTACTTGCCACCTGGTGTGACCAGTGCATTTGACAGCTGATGTTAGTTAGCCATGAATGTATGAGCCCCTTGTACAGAAAGCTCTTATGTTCGTCGCTCATGGATGTTATGCAGAATTGTACCTGCTACGATTCCCATCAAGATTTGTTTCACTTCACCTCCAGACCTGCAAACTGCAGTTATATGTAGAGAAATAAGTCTAAGGACACTTAGACTAACCTCTGCTATAACTCCAACTGTCGAGAGATTGACACTCATCAAGCCGCAGTTTAAGCCCTGTCGGCAGGCGCTGTGTCAGCCTCCTGTCACAGCTCCAGTGAACTTCAGCACAAATACGATGTCACTTTGACTGCTAGCTCACTCACTGCAGTCTGGTGTACCATGTTACGGCTCCCAGATGTTTCGCCCAGTTGTCTCTGCCATAACTCGCTCCACGATATACTCCACGCTCGCCGGCAGTGACAGCCCCAGTGACAGTACCAGTCGAGAAATGTCCTCCTGAGTCGCTTGCCAGAAGAAGTCCGTGCCCAGTTGCCGAGTATTGACGACGCTCACTCGAGGGCACCAGTAGATCATGCCCCAGGCTGAGTGAAACCTACAGCAACTCTTACAAGGACTGCTTCACTGTTCTAGAGCAGACTGTACCTGTTACGTCACAGTTCAGCCACAGCGATGTCTCCTGTGTTGCAGTATCTATGTGTACTGGAGTTTACCTGGAGTTTACCTGGAGAGAGTTTCGGGGGTCAACGCCCCCGCGGCCCGGTCTGTGACCAGGCCTCCTGGTGGATCAGCGCCTGATCAACCAGGCTGTTGCTGCTGGCTGCACGCAAGCCAACGTACGAGCCACAGCCCGGCTGATCAGGAACTGACTTTAGGTGCTTGTCCAGTGCCAGCTTGAAGACTGCCAAGGGTCTGTTGGTAATCCCCCTTATGTGTGCTGGGAGCAGTTGAACGATCTCGGGCCCCTGACACTTATTGTATGGTCTCTTAACGTGCTAGTGACACCCTGCTTTTCATTGGGGGATGGTGCATCGTCTGCCAAGTCTTTTGCTTTCGTAGTGAGTGATTTTCGTGTGCAAGTTTGGTACTAGTCCCTCTAGGATTTTCCAGGTGTATATAATCATGTATCTCTCCCTCCTGCGTTCCAGGGAATACAGGTTTAGAAACCTCAAGCGCTCCCAGTAATTGAGGTGTTTTATCTCCGTTATGCGCGCCGTGAAAGTTCTCTGTACATTTTCTAGGTCGGCAATTTCACCTGCCTTGAAAGGTGCTGTTAGAGTGCAGCAATTATTTCAGCCTAGATAGAACAAGTGACCTGAAGAGTGTCATCATGGGCTTGGCCTCCCTAGTTTTGAAGGTTCTCATTATCCATCCTGTCATTTTTCTAGCAGATGCGATTGATACAATGTTTATGGTCCTTGAAGGTGAGATCCTCCGACACAATCACTCCCAGTCTTTGACGTTGGTGTTTCGCTCTATTTTGTGGCCAGAATTTGTTTTGTACTCTGATGAAGATTTAATTTCCTCATGTTTACCATATCTGAGTAATTGAAATTTCTCATCGTTGAACTTCATATTGTTTTCTGCAGCCCACTGAAAGATTTGGTTGATGTCCGCCTGAGCCTTGCAGTGTCTGCAATGGAAGACACTGTCATGCAGATTCGGGTGTCATCTGCAAAGGAAGACACGGTGCTGTGGCTGACATCCTTGTCTATGTCGGATATGAGGATGAGGAACAAGATGGGAGCGAGTACTGTGCCTTGTGGAACAGAGCTTTTCACCGTAGCTGCCTCGGACTTTACTCTGTTGACGACTACTCTCTGTGTTCTGTTAGCGAGGAAATTATAGATCCATCGACCGACTTTTCCTGTTATTCCTTTAGCGCGCATTTTGTGCGCTATTACGCCATGGTCACACTTGTCGAAGGCTTTTGCAAAGTCTGTATATATTACATCTGCATTCTTTTTGTCTTCTAGTGCATTTAGGACCTTGTCGTAGTGATCCAGTAGTTGAGACAGACAGGAGCGACCTGTTCTAAACCCATGTTGCCCTGGGTTGTGTAACTGAAGGGTTTCTAGTGGGTGGTGATCTTGCTTCTTAGGACCCTTTCAAGATTTTTATGATATGGATGTTAGTGCTATTGGTCTGTAGTTCTTTGCTGTTGCTTTACTGCCCCCTTTGTGCAGTGGGGCTATGTCTGTTGTTTTTAGTAACTGAGGGACGACCCCCGTGTCCATGCTCCCTCTCCATAGGATGGAAAAGGCTCGTGATAGGGGCTTCTTGCAGTTCTTGATGAACACAGAGTTCCATGAGTCTGGCCCTGGGGCAGATGCATGGGCATGTCATTTATCGCCTGTTCGAAGTCATTTGGCGTCAGGATAAACATCGGATAGGCTTGTGTTAATCAAATTTTGTGGCTCTCTCATAAAAAATTCATTTTGATCTTCGACTCTCAGTCTGGTTAGCGGCTTGCTAAAAACTGAGTCATATTGTGACTTGAGTAGCTCACTCATTTCCTTGTTGTCATCTGTGTAGGACCCATCTTGTTTAAGTAGGGGCCCAATACTGGACGTTGTTCTCGATTTTGATTTGGCATAGGAGAAGAAATACTTTGGGTTTCTTTCGATTTCATTTATGGCTTTTAGTTCTTCCCGCGATTCCTGACTCCTAAAGGATTCTTTTAGCTTAAGTTCGATGCTTGCTATTTCTCTGACCAGTGTCTCCCTGCGCTGTAACATGTGTGTAATGGCTATAACATCTCTGTGCACTGGCTGTAACATCTGTGTGCACTTGATATAGCAATTGTGTGTACTGTCTATAACATCTGTGTGCACTGGGTATAACATCTGTGTGTACTGGCTATAACATCTGTGTGCACTGGCTATAACATCTGTGTGTACTGGCTATAATATCTGTGTATACTGGCTATAACATCTGTGTGCACTGGCTATAACATCTGTGTGTACTGGTTATAACATCTGTGTGTACTGGCTATAACATCAATGTGCACTGGCTATGACATCTGTGCGCACTGGATATGACATCTGTCTTCACTGGCTATAATATCTGTGTGCACTAGTTATAACATCTGTGTGCACTGGTTATAACATCTGTTAGTGCTGGCCGTAACATTAGTGTGCACTGGCTATAACATCTTTGTGCACTAGCTGTAGTATCTATGAGCACTGGTTATAACATCCGTGTGTACTGATCACAACATCTCTGTGCACTGGCTATAACATCTGTGTGCACTATGGCATCTGTGCACACTGGCTGCAACATCTGTGTGCACTAACTATGACATGTGTGTGCACTGGCTATAACATCTGTGTTTACTGGCTGTAACATCTGTATGCACTGGCTATAACATCTATGTGAACTGGCTATGACATCTGTGTGCACTGGCTATAACATCTGTGTGCACTGGCTATGACATGTGTGTGCACTGGCTATAACATCTGTACTCACCTAATTGTACTCATCTAATTGTGGTTGCAGGGGTCGAGACTCAGCTCCTGGCCCCGCCTCTTCACTGATCGCTACTGGATCCTCTCTCTCTCTGCTTCCTGAGCTTTGTCATACCTCTTCTTAAAACTATGTATGGTTCCTGCCTCCACTACTTCACTTGCTAGGCTATTCCACTTGCTGACAACTCTATGACTGAAGAAATACTTCCTAACGTCCCTGTGACTCGTCTGAGTCTTCAGCTTCCAGTTGTGACCCCTTGTCCCTGTGTCCCCTCTCTGGAACATCCTATCTCTGTCCACCTTGTCTATTCCCCGCAGTATCTTGTATGTCGTTATCATGTCTTCCCTGACCCTTCTGTCCTCCAGTGTCGTCAGTCCGATTTCCCTTAACCTTTCCTCGTACGACATTCCCTTGAGCTCTGGGACTAGCCTTGTTGCAAACCTTTGTACTTTCTCTAACTTCTTGACATGCTTGACCAGGTGTGGGTTCCAGACTGGTGCTGCATACTCCAGTATGGGCCTAACATACACAGTGTACAGTGTCTTGAACGATTCCTTATTAAGGTATTGGAACGCTATTCTCAGGTTTGCCAGGCGCCTGTATGCTGCAGCGGTTATTTGGTTGATGTGTGCCTCCGGTGATGTGCTCGGTGTTATGGTCACCCCAAGTCTTTCTCCCTGAGTGAGGTCTGTAGTCTTTGTCCACCTAGCCTATACTCTGTCTGCGGTCTTCTTTGCCCCTCCCCAATCTTCATGACTTTGCATTTGGCTGGATTGAATTCGAGAAGCCAGTTGCTGGACCACATGCCCAGCCTGTCCAGGTCTCTTTGCAGTCCTGCCTCATCCTCGTCCGATTTAATTCTTCTCATCAACTTCACGTCATCTGCGAACAGGGACACTTCAGAGTCTATTCCTTCCATCATGTCGTTCACATATATCAAAAATAGCACTGGTCCTAGAACTGACCCCTGTGAGACCCCGCTCGTAACAGGCGCCCACTGTGATACCTCTTCACGTACCATGACTCGTTGCTGCCTCCCTGTCAGGTATTTCCCTTATCCATTGCAGTGCCCTCCCTTTTACGTGCGCCTGATCCTCCAGCTTCTGCACTAATCTCTTGTGGGGAACTGTGTCAAAGGCCTTCCTGCAGTCTAGGAAAAACGCAATCTACCCACCCCTCTCTCTCGTGTCTTACTTCTGTTACCTTGTCATAAAACTCCAGGAGGTTTGTGATACAAGATTTGCCTTCCATGAACCCATGCTGGTTTTCATTTATAATCTTGTTCCTTTCCAATTGTTCGACCACTCTCCTCCTGATAATCTTCTCCATGACTTTGCACACAATACATGTCAGAGACACAGGTCTGTAGTTTAGTGCCTCGTTTCTGTTTCCTTTCTTAAATATGGGGACTACATTAGCTGTCTTCCATTTCTCAGGTAGTTGCTCAGTTTCAAGGGATGTGTTGAAGATTGTGGTTAGAGGCACACACAGCATCTCTGCTCCTTCTCTAAGGACCCATGGGGAGATGTTGTCCGGTTCCCATCGCCTTTGAGGTGTCAAGGTCACTTAAGAGCTTCTTCACCTCCTCCTCAGTTGTTCGTATGTCATCCAACACTTGTTGGTATATTCCCTCTTGATGTTCCCTTCTGTGCTGTCTTCCCACAGCCCTTCCTGTCTCTACTGTAAAAACCCCCCCTTTTAAAATCCCTGTTCAGCCCTCACATACTGTCAACTAAAAATTACTGTCACGAGGGAAAAGGTTTTTAAAACAATAGAAAAACTGAAACAAAATAATTTCCCCGGGGAAACCCGATAGTTTTTTTAAAGGGGAATTTTAAAGGAATGAAAGAGGGAGCTTAGTCACCCCATTTTTCGATGTATTCAATGCTCCACCCTTCCCAAGTGTTGTCCCCAAGTGTGGAAGATGGCTAATGGGTTCCTATATTCAAATCGGGGGATAAGTCCACCCCTTTTTCAAATTACCGTCCAAAAGCCGACATCTATTTTTGCAAGTTTTAAAAAGAATCAATTATAGCTGCCCATTATCAAAGTCACCTTGAAGAGAAATAACTTGATAAAAAACTCAGCAGGGATTCACGAGGGGTCGTTCCGGGCCTTTACAAACTTACTGACGTTCTTCAATAAACCCATTTGAGGCATTTGACAGTGATAAGGAATAAAAATTTTTGGGGTTCGGGAAATTTATGATTTTGGAGTCAGAGTGCACATGTTTTTGGATTCCATCTCAAAATTGGTTTTTTCAGATCATGATAAACTGAAAAATTTGGCTAAGCAGAATTTTTTAAAAGAGGGGATAGTTTTCAATTTTGGGGTTTGCATTTTAGCAGTTTGAGAAAAATAATACGAAAAGAATTTTAAAAGGGAATTTTTATTGACTTAAGACTTGGGGAGATTAAACCACAATTTTCCATCTTTTCACCCAATTTCCATCATCAGGGGGAGCCACGTCAGGGTGCTTTCCAAACCAAAAAAACAACCCCCTTGGTGCCCCTACCCCCGGGCCCGGGCGGGGTTTTAAAAAGTATCTAGGGCAGGTTAAATCACCAAAACCCCGATGAACCCCAAACCCGAAATTAAATTTTTGCCAGATGGACAAATGTAAACCCCTTGCTCATTATGAAAATAGTGTAAAATCAAATTAAAAAAATTTTAAGAAACAACTCCCTAAAAATGCAAAAAAAGGAAAAAGTTTTTTATCCAAAATTGGAAATTTGCAGACCTTTCCCGGGAGAAATACCCTAAACTTTCCCTAGCTGTAAATAATGAAATTACCTTGTGTTTGTGTTTTGTGTGTGGGGTGTGTGTGTGTGGGGTTTGTGTGTGGGGTTTTTGGTGTGTGTGTGAGTGTTGTGTGGGGTGTGTGGGGGGTTTTGGTTTTTGGGGTGTGGGGGGGGTTTTGGGGTGGGTGTGGGTGTGGGTTTTGGTTGTGGGTGTGGGGGTGTGTGTGTGGGTGTGCACCCTTTGTGTGAAATTCATATATTTGTGGCTCGTGTGCACATTTCCGGCGTGCGCCCTGGTGTGTGTAGGGTTTTCCCGGGGCGCGCTGGGAGGGTTTATGACCCTTTAAAATTTATATTGTAAAACCCAAAATTTCCCGGGTTGGGGGGTTTGGGACCAATTTTTTGGGGAGGGGGAAATTTGGACATTACTTTGGGAAATTTTTGGGGGTTCAAAAACACTCCTTGATTAAGGGTGGGCGATTCTTTTTAACCCGAAACTTTCCGGGGATTGTAAAAGATTTTTTATTTTTGAGTTATTCCCTTTTTATATTCATTTTCATAATTTTGGGGTTTTCCAGCCCTGGCCTTTTTTTATGAAAACCTTTTGAAAAACTTTTGCTACGGGCCCAAAACGGGGTTTGGGGAAATGGGGGGGCATAAAAAAGTTTATTAAACTAAAGTGTTGTGTGTGGTGTGGGGTGTGTGTGGTGGGGTGGGTGTGTTTTGGTGTGTGTGTGTGTGGTGTGTGTGTGTCCTCAAAAAATCAATATTTGCCCCAAAAACTATTACAGTTGGGCCCAAAGGGTGGAATTGTGAATTGCTCTTTTACACTATAATTTGTTCATGATTGTCCCAAAGGGAAATAAACAAAAGTAACCATTCTTACAGAATTCTTACCTTTGTAACTTTGTGGGGGCTCTTTACCTTTGCCCCCCTTAGTTCGCTATCAAAATTTTGGGGGGCCCACCCCCCGGGCCCCCTTACGTCCCTCTGAAATCTGTAAACCCCTTTTAAACTTTTTCATGATTGTCCCAGACCTACCTGGAGTTCTTTAAACCTTTGTAAATTGAGATTTTTTTCCCTCTGTAACTTTTGCTCAGTTTATCAAAATTTTGGGGAGTCCAGCCCCCGGGACCAATTATGTACCTCTGTAACCCTTTGCCTCCCGGGCCCACAGGAAGGGGATGGGGTGCATAATAAACATTTTAAAAACTAACTGGGTAAAGCTGAAAATTGTCCCTCTTTCTTTAATTCTCATGTCTTTTTCAAATGGTGGTAGGCCCTATATCATGTAAAACATAATAAAAAATTAAAGTTTAGTTATGAAATGGTAATATAAATACCATTGTGCATTGTTTTTTTGGACTAAAGTATGTTTTCTTTTTAAAGAAAATTGGAATCAAGGAGGAAAAAATTAGAAAATATTGGGGGGGGCCCAAATCACAAACCTAATCTATTTTTAAAGGGTTCTGTATATAAATCCTTTCTGGAAACCCTTTTTTGAATTTTTTAGATGCCAGCCAAGGAAAGGGGCACAAGGGGGCCAACCCCCAAATTTGACAGAAAAAAAAATTAATGTTTTAAAAAATTAATAAAAATTGAAAATGAAAAATTTGTATTTGCATGATTACAAACGTTAAAACATCCTCATTACCCATCTCAAAACGTAAATGTTGGACTTTTTCTATGCGAGTGGTCACAGAATAGAAAGAAGAAAATTTTTAAGAAGAAGAACAGAAAAAGAAAGATGTAGGGAACTTCAAAAAAGATCACAGCCCTCCCCCCAAAAAAGTTTTTTTGAGGGTTTTCCAGTACAAATTTAATCTGCCGTTTTGTCAGTTCTTTCAGGGAAACCCTCCCTCCATTATTTCCAGCCAGCACAAATTCTTTTGGGTCCCTCTCAATTCTCAAAAAGGACATTTCATCCCCCAGGATTTGTCTTAAAAATCCCCGCCTTTATGGGCCAAAAGTAAACCCAGTTTTTCCCACGTAAAAGATTCATTTTCAGAAAACTTCATCAAACTCCCGAAAAAATTTCTTTAAAAAAAAAATCAGCAAAGGGTTTTTGTGAAAGGAAGGGGCGTCATTTCTTAAAGTCCCTCTATGTTTTTTAGGGAACTTGCAAATTTTAGAAAATGGAGAAGATCCCTGGATGGGGAAAAAATCGAAAGCTCAAAGGAAAAGTGTAAATGTTCAGCATGCAAGCTATTTTCACCAAAAAAAATACCTTTACACAGGGGGTTTAATGGGCTGGAAAAAACCCAAGCGTTTTTTGAAGAAAATGAAAACCACCACTCAAAGGAGCGCATTTTTTTGCCAAGGGGAAATTTTGTGCCGAAAAAAAGGGTTTTGGATTCTCATTTTGGGAAAAACAAACTGAAAAAATCGCAAATCATTGGGGGAAAAGTTCCCAGAAAGAGTTTTTTTCTGGGGGGTTTAAAATTCTTACTCTAAGAGGACTTGCTTTCCCTGGAAAATGAGGTTTTTGGTTCGGGAAAACAAAGGCAATTTCCCCCGGGAACATAGAACTGTTTTCACAAAACCCACCCTTCTTACAAATCATGTGTCCCCGCCTTTGGGAAAAGCAGGGGGAGGCACTGTATCTTACATGTCATCTACTATATGCAAAGAATTTTTTTGAACTGGGGACTAAGAAAGGGCCTCAATAACATCATACAGCTGTGAAAAATGCAAAATACTTTGGGAATAATTTAAGATTCCAAAACCCTATATTTTTACATACAGATCAATTGACATTCATTGTTCGCTTGTCGACTCCATTGGGGAAGCCTGTAGAGTGCTTTTTTAAAATTTTTTCCTTTTAGCCATGATGGGGAAACAATGGGAAAGAATGTATACTGGATACTCTGCTTGAACAAAGATCTCTCTATTATGGATTCCCATGGCCAGAGCTACGACAAGCAAGTAACATGTCGGGGAAAAAATAATGGGTTTTCATGGCCCCCTATCCCAAACAAATCAACCCCCTTGCTAAATTGTGCCCTTCTCCGCACATTCCTTAATCTTTTTGGGTCTGTGCTGCGGAGTGTTTGGCGCTGCAGTTTCATTTTGGACTTTTTTTGCACCATAATTTTTTTTTCTCTTCACCGCATCGGGGGAGTATATTCCAAATCAACCCCTTTATGGAGATTCATCAAAACCCTTAAACAACCAAAAAAGGGGGTCAGCGCACATGATGCAAAAACATGCTTTGAAAAAACAATTTTTCCCAGAATACGTTCTGCTTTGATCCAAATAGCCGAGGATGAAGACCAGACAGCAACTACAAAAAAGCGAAAACAGCCAGCTTAAAATCAAAAAAAATTTTAAAATTTTTTAATTGGCCTTACTCTGTGGCTTTGGGGCTGTTTTACTGGAACCCGGGTTAAAAGCCACGAACCCAAAACACTTCAGAAAATTGAAATTAGAAATGGCTACTTGTTTTTTAACCTCTATGCAGGTTAGTGGGGAAATTTTTAAACTCACTTCGCAATGATGAAGCTTTTTTTAAAAGTTTTAAGAGAAAGCTAAACTGCTGGTGAAAACTACAGTTTTCCCGGGGTGATCAACACGTCCCCCAAAGGGAAAAGGAAACGCAATTTTTGGAGCCAGACAATGAAAATTTTGGGTTGGGAAACAAGGCAAAAAAAAAGACAAACTACATACTTTGCAATTTTGGATTCACTGTTACAGAATTGGGGGAAAAGAAAAGAAAACAGCCCGAATCTCAATGACAATTTTGGGTTTCTGTTTAAAATTACTACTATTCCAGATGCAGAAATTTAGAGAAATGCATTAAAAATTTTTAACAACACCTTTCAGCAGATTCTCAGGCACATTTTTGAAGAAATAGTTCAAATTTTTTTGGGTAAAGAAAACAGTTTAAAACTCCACCTAAAAATTTTCGCCCTCAGCTGCTTTTAAACATTTTAAAAAATGCAGGTTTTTCTCAGAACCTTCCCTAATGGGTTTCATGTTAAACCCCCCCTTTTTTTTTTCCTAACACTTTCCCTAACCCAACCCGGAAAGGGGAACGCATTTTCTGTTTTGAAAAGAGTGGAAAAAAACCCCTCCCTTCAACAATGACCAAGACAATTGTATAACCTAGCCCCTTTTTGGGGGGGGCCAAATGAACTGATCTAAAAAGAAATATTTTTTCAGAAATAATTTATTTTTTTGCCAGTATGAAATCCAGAAAAACCCTTTTAAATTTAAAAAAGTGCCCCGTGAATAAAAATAATTCTTTTTCTTTTTTCCCCAGTTTAAAAAGATTGATAGTCTTATGCATGATGCAATGTAACAATAATGGTCCCGTGAATTTTATAAAGGGAATAAAAAGGCTGTAAATGGGTTTTGCCCAATAAAAATAGGACATGAAAGTCCCCTACTTTAAAACCTAAACCCGTAAACTAAAGCTGTCTTGAGTTTATTTTTTCCCTTTTAAAAAGAAAGATTTTTAAAAAAGTTTTTAATGGGGTGTTGGGGAAATGGTTTTTTGGGTTTTCCCTTTATGGTTTCTTTCCCTATTTAAATTTTAAACTAAATAGGGAGAAGTAATTTTAAAAAGAAACCCTTTAAAAAGGCCCCCAACCCCCGACCCCCCCCCACCCCCAAGCGGGAAAGGGGGCCCCTTCGCTTACCCTAACTCCAAAGGGGCCCCCCCCCAATCTGAATACCTAGGGCCCGGAGACTTCTTAATTTCCCGGGCCCCGCACCACCCCACCAAAACAAGCATGTTTCGCACAAAACACACAAGCACACCACAAAGGGTTTTCACAAGGGTTTGTTCCCGAGCTAAGGGGGAAAGTCCTATGAAGAAAGATTAAGGGAAATCGGCCTGACGACACGGGGGGACAAAAGGGTCAGGGGGGACATGATAACGACCATATAAAATACTGCGTGGAATAGACAAGGTGGACAAAGACAGGATGTTCCAGGGAGGGGACACAGAAACATGAGGCCACAATTGGAAGTTGAAGACACAAATGAGTCAGAGAGATAGTAGGAAGTATTTCTTCAGTCATAGAGTTGTAAGGCAGTGGAATAGCCTAGAAAATGATGTAGTGGAGGCAGGAACCATACACAGTTTTAAGACGAGGTTTGATAAAGCTCATGGAGCGGGGAGAGAGAGGGCCTAGTAGCAACCGGTGAAGAGGCGGGGCCAGGAGCTAGGACTCGACCCCTGCAACCACAAATAGGTGAGTACACAAGAGTGCACACAAAAACACACAAAAACATGCACACACATGAGCGCACTCACACATAGGCGCACACACAAGTACACACACACACAGGAGCTCGGACTCTACCCCCGCAACCTCAACTAGGTGAGTACACACACACACACACAAGCATGCATATACACGAACACACACGAGGAGCTATGTATCAACCCCTGTAATAGAAAGAGGTAAGTAAACACATACATGAGATACATACACACACACGAGCACAAGCACTCGCGTGTTTGAAGGTTTGGTATATGAATGCGGATAGAATAACGAATATGAGAAGTGGCATGAAAGACTCAATGAGAAGTCCCCAGACATCATAGCAGTCACAGAAACGAAACTCACTGAGACAATAACAGATGCAATCTTCCCACCAGCATATCAGATCCTGAGGAAAGATAGAAGGAACAGAGAGGAGGAGGGCTTGCACTGATCATAAAAAAACGATGGAGATTTGAGGAAATGTAAGGCATGGATGAGATTGGAGGAAGGGACTACATTGTAGGTACACTTAAGTCTGGGAAGATAGTCATTGCGGTAATGTATAATCCACCACAGAACTGCATGAGGCAAAGAGAGGAATATAATAAGAGCAAAAGAGCAATGGTGGGCACACTGGCTTAGATTGCAAGAAGAGCTCACTTGAGCAGAGCAAAGTTACTGGTTATGAGCGATTTCAACTACCGGGAGATCGACTGGGAAAACCTGGAGCCACACGGGGGTCCTGAAACATTGAGAGCCAAGATGATGGATGTGGTACTGGAAAACCTCATGCATCAACATGTTAAGGACACTACCAGAGAGTGGAGAGTGAACCAGCAAAACTGGACCTTGTGTTCATGTTGAGCAGTTCAGACATTGAAGACATTACTTGTGAGAGGCCCCTTGGAGCTAGTGATCACATGGTTCTGTGTTGTGAACACATAGAGTTACAAGTAGAGGGTAACAGGATTATTATTATTATAATCAAGGGGGAAGCGCTAAAGTTAGTTTTAGTTTAATATGTTTATTATGCACCCCATACCCATCCTGTGGGCGGTAGTCAAAAGATTACAGAGGTACATAATTGGTCCAGGGACTGGACTCCAAAGTTTTGATAGCTGAGCAAGTTACAGAGGCAATGAACTCACAATTTACAAAGGTAATGAACTCACAATTTACAAAGGTAATGAACTCACAATTTACAAAGGTAATGAACTCACAATTTACAAAGGTAATGAACTCCAGGTAAGTCTGGTCACAATCATGAAAGTTACAAAGGTATTTTCAGATTACAGAGGTACGTAATGGTCCAGGACTGGGCCCCCAAAGTTTTGATAGCTGAACTAGGTACAAAGGTAATGAGCTCACAAGTTACAAAGGTAATGAATTCTGTAGAATGGTTACTTTCGTTTATACTTTGGCTACAATCATGAACAAATTATAGAGTAATGAGCAATTCACACTTCCACACCCGTCACAACTGTAATGAGTTATTTGGGGCAAATATTGATTGTTGAGTCACACACACCACACACAAACACACACACACACACACACACACACACACACACACACACACACACCACACACTTTAGTTTAATATCTTTATGCACCCCAACCCATCCTGTGGGCGGTAGTCAAAAGATTACAAAGGTACATAATGGGTCCAGTGACTGGACCCCAAAGTTATGATAGCTGAACTGTTACAAAGGATGAATCCAGGGAGATCTGGTCATAACTGGCAATTTCAGAGGTAAAAAAGA
>NW_026465111.1:0-12588 GCF_026875155.1 Cherax quadricarinatus
TGATGTTGGTTTAGTGAGAGGGTGGTAGTGTGATGTGGTAGTGTTGGTGGTGGTAGTGATGATGGTGGTAGTGATGGTGGCAGTGATGATCGTGGTGGTGATGTTGATGGTAGTGATGATGGTGGTAGTGATGGTGGTGGTAGTGATGATGGTGGTAGTGATGATGGTGGTAGTGATGATGGTGGTAGTGATGTTGGTGGTAGTGATGATGGTGGTGGTGGAGGTAATGATGGTGGTACTGATGATGGTGGTAGTCATGATGCTTATCATATGGTGTTGTTGCAGGTGATCTTGTAGTTGTGGTTATGGTGACTAAAGGTGATAATGACACTGATAGTCGTGGTAGTGGTAATGCTAATAGTAAAGCAACGACCTTGTAACTGTTCCCAGAGTGAAGTGTCAGTGTTGACCAAATGATAGACGCCTCAGCGTCAACATAAAGTTAAGTGATCCACAAGGTGCAAATTGTACTTGAGATGATACTAAGGTCCACATCACTTTGTCCGAAATTCTGAAATTCGAAAAGTCTGAACTTCGAAACAATACAGAACCCGAGGGTTTCGGACAAAGGGATGTGCACCTGTATTGGCTCTAGGGTTTAGTTGAGGTATTTACTGGTGAGATCTGGTGTGAAACATCAGGTGAGTGTGATGTGGTGTTGTGTTGAGCACCTGTGGAGTGGGATGTTGTGTTGTGTTAAACACCTGCAGAATGGGATGTGGTGTTGTGTTGAACACCTGCAGAATGGGATGTGGTGTTGTGTTGTGTTGAACACCTACAGAGCGGGATGTGGTGTTGTGTTGAACACCTGCAGAATGGGAGGTGGTGTTGTGTTGAACACATGCAGAGTGGGATGTGGTGTTGTGTTGAACACATGCAGAGTGGGATGTGGTGTTGTGTTGAACACATGCAGAGTGGGATGTGGTGTTGTGTTGAACACCTGGGGAGTGGGATGTGGTGTACTGTGAACGAATTGTTTATATATGTATATGTTTTTACTCATTATTGTATTTTTGTCATTGTATTTCGTCTTTAAATAAAGTCTACCTAGAATATGGAATATAGGGGGTGGTAGGAGAAGACAATATTCAGACAGCTTCAGGGAGAACCTTGAGTTTTCCCTGAAGCAAGTTTATTCTTTTCTCTGAGGATGAGAGTCCCCACGACACTTCCAGAGGTGGTATATATATTTTTTATTATTATCACACTGGCCGATTCCCACCAAGGCAGGGTGTCCCGAAAAAGAAAAACTTTCACCAACATTCACTCCATCACTGTCTTGCCAGAAGGGTGCTTTACACTACAGTTTTTAAACTGCAACATTAACACCCCTCCTTCAGAGTGCAGGCACTGTACTTCCCATCTCCAGGACTCAAGTCCGGCCTGCCGGTTTCCCTGAACCCCTTCATAAATGCTACTTTGCTCACACTCCAACAGCACGTCAAGTATTAAAAACCATTTGTCTCCATTCACTCCTATCAAACACGCTCACGCATGCCTGCTGGAAGTCCAAGCCCCTCGCACACAAAACCTCCTTTAACCCCCTCCCACCAACCTTTCCTAGGCCGACCCCTACCCCGCCTTCCTTCCACTACAGACTGATACACTCTTGAAGTCATTCTGTTTCGCTCCATTCTCTCTACATGTCCGAACCACCTCAAACAACCCTTCCCACCCTCTGGACAACAGTTTTGGTAATCCGCCCTCCTCTAATTCCAAATAGAATTCCCCTCATTATATTCACACCACACATTTCCCTCAACATGCACCCCCTGCCTCCAGCTTCTCCTCGCTGAAATTTTCATCACCATTTTTCACCCCCAATAAGAGCATGGTAAAAATTATCTCATACATTCCCCTCTTTGCCTCCGGGACAAGTTCTTTTTTCCCCACAGACCCCTAAGTGCACCACTCCTTTTTTCCCCTATCAATTCTATATTCACCCTCTTTCATAGACCCACCCGCTGACACGTCCCTCCAAATATCTGAATACATTCACCTCCCCATACCTTCCCCCCCAATCGATATCCAATCTTTCTCACCTATATTTTTTTATCCTCATCCTTACTTTTTCCTGTATTCACCTTTAAATTTTTCTTCTTTTGCACACCTCCAATTCATCCCCAAATTCTCGCAACTTCTCTTAGAATCTCCAAGAGACGTGTCATCAGCAAAGAGCAGCTGTGACAACCCCCACTTTGTGTGTGATTCTTTATTTTTTAAACTCCACCCTCTTGCAAGACCCTTTTATTTCTTTTTAAAACCCCCTTTATAATATGTTAAAAAAACCACGGTGACATCACCACCCTTGTCAAAAGGCTACTTTTACTGGGAAAAATTTTCCCCTCTTTCCTACATACTCAACTTGACCTCACTACCCTCGTAAAACTCTTCACTGCTTTCAGTAACCTACCTCCTACACCTTACACGCAAACATCTGCCACATTGCCCCCCTACCCACCCTGTCATACCCCTTTTCCAAACCCATAAATGCACAAAGACCTCTTTACCCTTATCAAAATATATTCACTTTTATGTTTCATGTAAACACCTGGTCCACAACACCTACCTTTCCTAAAGCCTCCTTTTCATCTGCTACCCTATTCTCCGTCTTACTCTTAATTCTTTCAATAATAATACCATACACTTTACCAGGTGTACTCAGCGATTTCCCCCTATAATTTTTGCCTTCTTTTACCCCCTTTTCCCTTTATACAAAGGAATATGCATGCCTCTGCCAATCCCTAGGTACCTTACCCTCTTCCAACATTTTTTAAATAATTGCACCAACCCTCCAAAAAATATATCCCCCCCTGCTTTTTTAAAATTTCTATCTTTATCCCACAATCCCGGCTGCCTTACCCTTTCATTTTTCCTCTGCCTACGAACTTCCTCCACTCAAACTGGCTCTTCTCACTCCTACAAGATGTTATTCCTCCTTGCCCTATAACAAATCACAGCTTCCCCATCTTCATCAACATTTAACAATTTCCCCAAAAAATTCCCCCCATCTTCCCAATACCTTAATCTCCATTTAATAACTCTCCCCTTTCCCTTTTTTTAAATGACAAATCCCTTTTTTCCTAGGGTTTTTTTAACTTGTTAAACTCACTCCAAAACTTTTTATTTTTAAAAAAAATTTTTGGTTATATATATATAAATATATTTATATAATATTTATATTTATATATATATTTTATTATATATATATTATATTTTATATATATTATTATTATTTTTAATTTTTTATTATTTTATTTTATTATTATTATTTTTTTTTCAACGGCCGATTCCCCCCAAGGCAGGGTGGCCCCAAAAAGAAAACTTTCACCCTCATTCACTCCATCACTGTCTTGCCAGAAGGGTGCTTTAAACTGCAACATTAACACCCCTCCTTCAGAGTGCAGGCACTCTGAAGGAGTATATATATATATATATATATATATATATAATATATATATATATATTTATATATATATATTATATATATATATATATATATATATATATATATATATATATATTAAGCATGTTTCATTAGTCAACTATTGTGAGAAGATTCAACTCTTGGGTATTTTTATTGAGGAAACGTTTCGCCATACAGTGGCTTCATCAGTCCATACAAAGGAGAATCTTGAAGAACAGGAGGAGAATGAGGTAATCAGTCCCTCAACCTTGAGTCCATCAATCTTGAATAGAATACCCCATATGTGCGGAGAAGCAGCTTATATACCGTAGGCAGGAGAGGTGCACCAGTTGTAGGTGGTGTCACATTTGTTCAATGTGGAAGTATGTCGTGCCCAAGGGTTAGGCAAGCGACGAATTCTCAAGTATTAAGATACCAAGAAGTTGCAGTGTCTGACAGGATTGTAGATGAATGGTTCTCTGAACCAATTGTTCTCTGAACCACTCATCTACAACCCCCGAAACTTTCTCCAGGTATACTCCAGGTGTCATTAAATATTCTTTACTTATATCTCGTCTCTTTCAACATCAATAATAGCAATTCCGCATTAATTAAAGTTGATTATATCACAAATTTCTGGAACAAAAATAATTGATTTTTTGGACTGACATTATAAGGACTCTTAATAAGAGTCGTAAGACGGTGTTTTTAATTTAAGAAGTATTGTGTGTGAAGTAATGTTATGTATAAGTATTGTGTGACTTTTTCTATGATAACACCATTATTGTCACCCACTGCTACCACGACAGTCAGTGTCTAACACCTTCAGTCACCATAACCACAAGATCGTTGCTTTATTAATAACACCACTACTACCACGACTATCAGTGTCATTATCACCTTCAGTCACCATAACCACAACTACAAGATCGTTGCTTTAATAATACCACTACTACCACGACTATCAGTGCTATTATCACCTTCAGTCACCATAACCACAACTAGAAGATCGTTGCTTTACTAATAACACCACTACTACCACGACTATCAGTGTCATTATCACCTTTAGTCACCATAACCACAACTACAAGATCACCTGCAACAACACCATATAATAAGCATCATGACTACCACCACCATCACTACCACCACCATCACTACCACCACCATCACTACCATCAACATCACCACCACCATTATTACAACCCAGGATTCCAAATGGCCTGTTATCCCGGGTGTAATGGGAGCAAAATAAACAGCAGAAAAAGTTTAGACTTATATTATCCTTCACCAATTTAGAACAGCAATATGTACACTATGTACAGTGATAAGTATAGTGCACTCCACGGTAAGCAAGGCAGAAATAGAAGCCACAAGATAGCAGACCGTGCTTCACTCAGCTCTAGAATGGGAATGACAAGGGCAGACAGGAGAGTGGTACCCACATAACCTCTGCGATTGCCAAAACCATCTTATTGGCTAGAACCTGGTCACTAGTTGAACGACGGGGCCCCATCATCAACTCTTAGCAACCTGGTTCGCTGGTTGGGAGAGATAGCCTGTAAATGAGGGTGTGTACATGCGCAGAATAAAGGTTACATACTCTTTGCATGCCACACCCCCACCCCGAGAAGGCTCAGGATTAGGCTGCCACCTCCCAGTGGTAACCGTGCCACCATGGCACAAAATAATGGGACCGCCTTTCCTCTCCACCATCCAACTCTTAGATAGAGCTCAGCTTTTCTCGTGATAAAAAGCCAAACCCTAAACCCAGAGTGAGACAGGAGTCAGTCAGGCTAGCATAGGTCCAAGATACAGGCGGAGGGTAGCCCGCATCCCCTCACTAAAAAAAAACCCCACACCAGGGGATAAAAAAAAGTGTGAAAAGGGGTTACCACAAATAATATAACATCCTAACCTAAATAAATAAAAATATTAGACTCTAGATAAAGAGTCCGCCAACACATTTTCTTTGCCGGCAATATATTTAATTCTGAGTGAGTATGGTTGCAGTCTTAGCGTCCAGCGCATGAGCCTTGTGTTGAGGTTCTTCATGGCTTGGAGATATATTAGAGGATTGTGATCACTGTAGACTGTGACCACCTGCGATGCCTGGCCCACATAAACATCGAAATGCTCCAAAGCCAGTACTAGCGCGAGGGCTTCGTTTTCAATGGTAGAGTAAGCCCTCTGATGTGGCTGGAACTTGGCTGAAAAGTATGCTACAGGCTGCAACTCCTCATTCTCGTTTTGTAATAGTACTGCCCCAACCCCAGACTCACAAGCATCAACCTGTAATGAAAAAGGTTTGGAGAAGTGTGGAGACAAGAGAATGGGTGCAGTACACAATATTCTTTTTGCTTTGTCAAAAGAAGTTTGACAATCTGGGGTCCAATTAAAGGGAACTTTGTGACTGGTAAGAGAGGGAAGAGAGGCTACAATATCTGAGAAATTCTTACAGAATCTTCTGTAAAATCCTATCATGCCTAGGAAACGTTGAAGAGATTTCATATCATGAGGAACTGGATAATCTTTAATAGCAAGAACTTTAGCAAGTTTAGGTGCAACTTTACCACTACCTACTTCATGGCCTAGAAAAGTGACAGTGGCCTGGTCAAAGGAAGATTTAGATAAATTAACTGTTAAATGGGAACTCTTAAAGGTCTCAAAAAGAGCCTTAAGTCTAAGTAGGTGTTGATCCCAAGTATTAGACACCACAACAATATCATCTAGGTACGCTGCCGTGCCTTCAAGTCCTTTAATAGCCTGATGGATAAGTTTCTGGAATGAAGAGGGGGAATTTTTCATTCCGAAGGGGATAACTGTGTATCGATAATGACCTCCTGGAATTATGAAGGCAGAGATTTCCTTCGCCTTATCCGTCAAAGGTACCTGATAGTAACCTTTAAGGAGATCTAACTTGGACACAAAAGTAGCCTTACCCACAAAGTCAATTACGTTATCCAGACGAGGAAGAGGGTAAGCATCTGTAATTGTGACCTCATTCACCTTACGGTAGTCTGTACACATATGAAACCCTCCATCAGCCTTCTTCACAAGGATGCACGGTGAAGCCCATGGACTAGACGACTCCTCCACTAAACAATGCTTTAACAAAAAATTTACTTCCTGCTGAAGTAACCTTTGCTTTTCAGGATTAGCTCTGTAGGGGGAGAGTTTAATTGGTTTAGAGTTTCCCCACATCTACATCATGATATGACTGTAGAAGCTCAGTTAAATTTGTTGTATGCATTTCAGATAGTCCCTCCATTAAAGGGCTAGGATCCTTGAGGACAGAATTTGAAAGTTTAATATTAATTTCAGAGATAGAGTGCAAAGAATCAGAGTCGTCCTCAGAGTAAGGACAGAGTCATTACTGGGACTTTATCTGGTGTATGGAAATATTCTAATTGATTAATGTGGTAAGTTTTAGTTTTTGAGGTCTTATCAATGGGAGCTACCACATAATTTACATCAGATAATCTACTTACAATCTGCATAGGTCCCGTAAATCTAGCTTTCAAGGTGTGGCCAGGTATAGGTTCCTGCACCAACACCTTGTCTCCTGGATGGAAGGAGCGGAATTTTGCACTTCTGTCATACCTCTGTTTCATCTTACTTTGAGCTGTCTTTAGGTTAGCCTTGGCTAACTGACGTGCCACCTGCAAACCTTGAAGACGGGTTGTAGAGTGTTGAGCTAACGTCTTCTCCCATCCATCCTTCTTTGAGCACCCGAAGAGGACCTCGTACATGGTGCCCAAAGATCAGCTCAAACGGACTATACCCTGTAGACTCTTGCACCGTCTCTCGTACTGAGAACTGCAACAAAGGTAGTGATTCATCCCAGTCTGTAGGAAAGTGCATGCAAAACGTTCTCATCATGGTTTTTAACGTCTGATGGAATCTTTCCAAGGCGCCTTGGGACTGAGGATGATAGGCAGTGGATAAGTTGTGGATTACCCCTAACCTAGTTAATACTTCCCTAAATGCTTTGGCAGTAAAGTTAGTACCTTGATCACTTTGAAAAGTTTCAGGAATGCCAAAACAAGAAATGAATTTGGTTAAAGCTTTGAGAATAGCTTCAGTATTAATACTACGCATGGGAATTGCTTCAGGATATCTTGTTACTTTATCCATATCGTAAATATTGATTTCCAGACTTTGACCTAGGTAGTGGACCTACACAATCTATAATTAAATCTGCAAAAGGTTCTCCATCAGCAGGTATAGGTCGGAGAGGTGCAGGTTTAATGGAATGTCCAGGTTTCCCTACTTGCTGACATTCTCGGCAACACCTAATATGATTCTTCACATCTTTCTTTAATTTGGCCAGTAAATTTCTTTTTTGATTCTATACAAGGTTTTTGTAATTCCTAAGTGACCTCCTAATGAAGTATTATGAGCTATATTTAATATTTGAGGTCTAAACTTGGTTGGAACCACTAACCAGTCTCAGTGCAGATCAAATAATCGTTTTTAACTTCATACTTGACCGGATGACCCAAAGAGGATTTACCCATGGCTGCCTGAAAAGCGAATTTTAAAGAAGGGTCCTTTCGTTGTTCCTCCCGGAAGGACAGTCCCTCGGGCATGGAAACAGACATCTGGCAATCCTGCAACCTGGGAATAGGAAGGCTTGATCGGGGTCTGTTCACTTGATTTACGAGGCTCCGGCTGTTGTGCCTCATAAAACAACGTGGCTATTAAGAGATCGGAGTCGTCCAAGGATAGGTCAACATTCTCTCCAGACAACCCTTGGGATGTTGCCCGAGTTATGGCCAACACCGGAGAAGAATTACTCATAGGTTCAGGACACGCACTAACAGTAGTAATGTTATTACCCAGTAATAACATGGCATCTTTCATGGGGAATCCTTCTGAGACACCTACAGTTAAGTACCCAGTGTAATATTTGCACTGTACATAAATTTTATGCAAAGGGACAGAATATATAGCTCCTCCAAATGCTTCCAATAAAACAGAGGAATTCAAGGAAGTGTTCTCTGAAAGGGGTAATATTCCTTCTCTTATAAGTGAGCAATATGCTCCAGTGTCTCTAAAGGTTTTTACTTCAGTTGTTTCTGAGTTTTCCTGAAGGGAAATAAGACTCTTGCAATAAGGGGCCATACCTTTTTCTACTCTCGGGGACATGTTACTAGGGATATTAGAGATTTTCCCAATGGGTTGGGGTTTATGGGGGCAGTTGGGACGGATGTGACCTACTTTATTACACAGGAAGCAGACGACAGGCTTGCCCTTTACTCCCTGTGGACGTTTCAACTGGTGTCACTCTGGCTGGTGTCTCTCTCGATACTGTTGTCGAGATGCACCATGTTGAGTAGTTTGTCTCTCAGCAGGTAGACCATAAGTTGAGAAGCGTGGCTCACCAGGTGACTTAGTTGGCTGACGTAGACGTTCTCCCTCCGGCTGGCACTTCATTCTCCAAGGTTGACGATCTCTGCTCATCCCAGGCTGTTGAAAAGAGACGGGACTGCTCGGACAAGGAGCGGTTAGTTTCGAAGGTATCAGCCAACCTGGCTGCCTCCAATGCAGTGGTTAAGTCACGATCCTGCAGAAAGACTCGAACCTCTGGTCCCACAGACTCCAGCAGGTTATCAATCAGAATAAGCTATACCAGCTCCTCAAAGGTAGAGACACCACTTGCTTTATACCAGCTGGTAAAAGCTTTGGTTTGCTGTCTCACAAAATCCACTAGGGATTGACCAAGCTGTCGTCTGCCCAGCTTGAAAATTTTTCTATATTTGGCTGGGATACATGTATATGCTCCCAACACTGTGGTCTTCACTACTTTATAATCAGAAAATTCAGCGTCATTTAATACTGACGTAAATTCCTGTGCCTTACCCAATAATGCTGTATGAACCAACGATGCCCAATGCTGTTCCTGCCACCTCAAGGCTCGAGCCTGATTTTCGAAGCTTTCGAAAAATTGTTCTGGTTCGGCCTCATTGAAGCGGGGAACAAGCTGTACTGCTTTTTGTAAACTAAAATAGTTTACAGAATGCGAAAACTGCCTCCTTTCTCTTTCCCTATCAAATTCTTCCTTTGCGATTGCTATCTGTTCCCTAGTTTGCTCAAGATTGATTATTGCCAGCTCAAGTGCCAACGACGCTGATTCACCTTGAGACAACCCAGCTGCACTATACTGAACATTTTGCTCCGTAGGTGTATCATCTTCCTCCTGCGAGAACATAGTAGTTTTTGCCCTAGCTCCCGTAGAGGGAGGAGTCTGATGTGCCATCTCTTCTTCTATAAGTTTGTCAGCAATCAGTGAACGCAGTTGCGCAGCTGTGAGAGTGCGTTTATATTTAATGCCAATGGAACGAGCAATTTGCCAACAACGCTGTAGGGACAATTTAGGTAGGTTATGCAAAGTATATGCCGACATCAGACGTCTGACTCGTCTAGGTGGCATAAGTTATTCGCTATGCACAGTACGATTGCAGAATTCCCCAACGTAACACGTTAATTTGCAGAACACGCTTAGCTATGCACAGTACGATTGCAGAATACGCATACAAGCAAAGCTGACTGCAAAATTCTCCACACCGAACAGGCTAGTAACAACTGACACGCAAAATTTGTAAAGCAATGCCAAAGCTACACTGTTCTAGAAAATTGACCGTAGCGAAGCGAGCACACCGAACAAGCTAGTAGCGAGCTGTTGAACGATCACACAATAGCAAGGCTGACCATAACAAAACTGACACGCAAAATTTGTAAAGCATAGGCAAAGCTAATGCAATGCCAGACAGCAAGCTGCACAATGTTCCTGCTACGAGCTTCACCCTAAGCTCAACCGTTTCTCTAAGTCCAGCTCCAGCTCTCGGACAGGCTACCCATATTACAACCCAGGATTCCAAATGGCCTGTTATCCCGGGTGTAATGGGAGCAAAATAAACACAGCAGAAAAAGTTTAGACTTATATTATCCTTCACCAATTTAGAACAGCAATATGTACACTATGTACAGTGATAAGTATAGTGCACTCCACGGTAAGCAAGGCAGAAATAGAAGCCACAAGATAGCAGACCGTGCTTCAACCAGCTCTAGAATGGGAATGACAAGGGCAGACAGGAGAGTGGTACCCACATAACCTCTGCGATTGCCAAAACCATCTTCTTATTGGCTAGAACCTGGTCACTAGTTGAACGACGGGGCCCCATCATCAACTCTTAGCAACCTGGTTCGCTGGTTGGGGGAGATAGCCTGTAAATGAGGGTGTGTACATGCGCCGAATAAAAGTTACGTACTCTTTGCATGCCACAACCATCATCACTGCCACCATCACTACCACCATCATCACTACCACCATCATCACTACCACCAACATCACCACCACCATCATCACTACCACCAACATCACTACCACCAACACCCTTCTGTCCTCCAGTGTCGTCAGTCCGATTTCCCTCAACCTTTCCTCGTACGACATTCCCCTTAGCTCTGGAACTAGCCTTGTTGCAAACCTTTGTACTTTCTCTAACTTCTTGACGTGCTTGACCAGGTGTGGGTTCCAGACTGGTGCTGCATACTCCAGTATGGGCCTAACATACACAGTGTGCAGTGTCTTGAACGATTCCTTATTAAGGTATCGGAACGCTATTCTCAGGTTTTCCAGGCGCCCATATGCTGCAGCAGTTATTTGGTTTATGTGTGCCTCCGGTGACGTGTTCGGTGTTATGGTCACCCCAAGATCTTTCTCCCTGAGTGAGGTCTGTAGTCTTTGTCCACCTAGCCCATACTCTGCGATCTTCTTTGCCCCTCCCCAATCTTCATGACTTTGCATTTGGCAGGGTTGAATTCGAGAAGCCAGTTTCTGGACCACGCCCAGCCGTCCAGGTCTCTTTCAGTTTGCCTGTCCTATCGTTTTTAATTTTCTCATCAACTTCAATCCCCTGCGAATAGGGAAAGGTACAAGGACCCGGATCGGGGCCCAGGATCAGGGGCCCCAGATCAGGGGTCCAGGACACAGGGGCTCTGGATTGGATTCCCTAGTGGTACCGGGGGGGGGGGGTGTGTGGGGTGTGTGGTGTGTGTGTTGGGGGGTGTGTGTGTGTGTGTGTGTATGACCAAGGGAATTACTGTATCGAACAGCCGAGTTGGGGACTCCCAGCAGAAGAGTTTACCCGTTAGTAATTCCCCGCACTGTGAATGTAGCCTTCGCTAGTTAGAAGTACCCGGTGTTCCACACCTGGGGATGGATCATTTAGAAAAAGCCCGTTGAAATACTTTTGGCTCGTATGGCAATGATATTTTGGTATGTTAAGAAAAGTAGGTCTGCATGAACTAAAGGGAAGCTAATGGTTCCTAATTAAACCAAATGTATCCCCTCTAGGAACCGTTTGGGGAAAAAAATTGCGAGATCTGTTAACTAATTTCCAATGTTCCCTCCCAAAAAAATTGTGTGTTTTGGTTTTTAAAATTTCACCCGATATTTGAGTTAGTTCCTATGGAAAGACTGGGACTGCTAAAGCATTATCTGCAGGCATACCCCCCCTGGTCCCTGTAACAGATAATGGTGGGGGAAATTTTGAATGGATTCTTGAAAATTTGGTACCTTTTACAAGATCTCTAAAACACCCTGTTTTCATCTCCCCGCCAGCAATGGGTTTGCGGAAGAACAATAAAAGAAAGCACTTGATGTCTTGAGAGCCTATCAATCTAACAGTGAAAATTGGGATGAAGTTATACCTGATGTGCAGTGTGCATAAAATTCTGTTACTGTTTCATAGGTGAACTCCAATTAGCATTGTACGGTGGAGATAAACGTTTTCCTTAGAGTTGTTATATTCTAAACCCAAAAACCAAATTACAACCCCGATGATTTATAGTAACTCGTCCAGCTTTGCCAAAATGTTTTAGAAAATCGTTTTAAACACTTTATAAATCAACGCAGAATTTACAAGAGTCGCAAACACTGAGCAAAAATCCAAAAAACAAAGTAGGTTCGAAGGGTTTTGTGATAACTTACAAAAAAGCTGCAATGGCCCAAGTTGATCAAAAGTTTGTTGGTCCTTATCAGTAGTTGAAAAAATCACTGGTAAAAAAGATAAGGTTAGAGAAATTTGTATTGGTCAGTATAAAGAATGGATTTAGATAATAAGTTAGTATTTTGAAAAAATGTGTTCCAACCCCGACAATGTAAAAGAACCCCCTGA
>NW_026465112.1:0-12822 GCF_026875155.1 Cherax quadricarinatus
CCTTCCGTAGGTTTCCAGGCGCCCGTATGCTGCAGCAGTTATCGTTGATGTGCGCCCAGGGAATTTTTTCGGTGTTAACTCACCCCCAGATCTTTTCCTTGAGTGGGGTTTGCAGTCTTTAGCCATTAAATTATTTTGTGTGGCGGTCTTTTTTCCCCTTCCCCAATTTCATGACTTTGCATTTGGCAGGGTTAAATCCAAGGACCCAGTTGCTGGCCCAGGTTGTACCCGTCCGGTTCTTTGTACCCTGCCTGATCCTCGTCCATTTGTTTCTTCTCATTAACTTCAATCTCGAAAACAAGGCATTTTGGTCTATCCCTTCGTTAGTGTTCCGTATCCCAAAGAACAGCACAGGTCCTAGGACTGCCCCATGTGGAACCCCCCTTGTCCAGGCGTTGAACCTTCGTCCTACCATGATCTTTTCCCCTTTGTCTATTTCTGTCCTTGCATCTTTGTTTGGGGCCGGGGTTCCTTTTGAAACCGGGCTGTGTAAAAGTTTCTTCAGTCCAAAAACCACAACCACCCCCCCACCCCACCCAAAACCCCAAACCCCAACCCCCCCCGGGGAAAACCCCCCCCCCACATTCCTGTGATGATCTTCTCCATGACCTTGCTACTTCACGTTAGTGAAAAGGCTGTAGTTTAGGGCCACATGTTGTCCCCTTTTTTAAAATTGGGACTATTTTGCCATTTTCCTACCTCGGGGAAACCCCAGTTTCAAATGATGTTTTTGAAAAATCTTTTTTAAATGGCTCACACAATATCTCTGCTCCCTTTAAGGCCATGGGAGGTTGTTGGTCCCCCGCCTTTAGGTGTAAAAGTTCGCATAGCATTTTCACCCCCTCCTTGGTTTTTGTACCTCTCTAGCACTTGCGGGTGCCCCTGTTCTGATTTTTGGAGTCCTACTGGTTTTTCCCTGAAAAAACCTCTTTAATCTTGTGTTTGGGTCCTGACATACCTCTCGGGCGTTTCTTGGAATTCCCCCTCACCCTTCCCCAGTCTGATTTCCTGGTCCTTTACTGTTGTTTTTCCCCCTGATGGGCTGTACAACGCTTTGGGTCGTCTTTATTTTTATGCTAGTATTTCATATTGTCTCTGACCCTTCTTTTATCTGTGCATTTCTTTCGGCTCTTCGGGGATTTTTTTTATTTTCCTGGTTTCTCTTCTTCGTACCTTCTCCATTTTAGTACACCTAGTTTTTGCCCCCTACACCTTGGGGGGGAACCCGGGCTCGTTCTGTCTTCCCATTATTTTGTTTCCTTGGGGGAAAAAACCCCTCCTCGCCTCCTTGAGGGCTCGTCCCAATTTTTCCTTTTACTGGTTTTTTTCCCGTCATTTCCCCCCCCCCACTGAATGTTTGAAGGAAATTCTCTTTGAGTAGTTCCCCCTTTTGTAGTTTGATTTTCCCAGCCTATTCTGCTACTCTCTCCCTTGGGCTCAATATTAGTCAAAGACAAAACCCTTTTCACAGCTCCCGGGGGCCTTTCATACAGACCCCGAGTCGAACTACCATGGTAATACAAGGTCCAACCCTTGCTGGTTATCCTCCCTTTTCCTTGGTAGTGTCTCAAACATGTGAGCAGGGTTTCCCAGTACCACACCCTCCTTGCCCCCAGTTTCGGGCCCCCCATGGGGCCCGGGTTTTTCCCCAGTCAATCTCCTTGTGATTGAAATCCCCCTAACTAGAAAAATTTTGCTCCCCCTGTGTGCTCCCCTGGCCCCCTCGGCTAGTGTGTCGTCATTGCTCTGTGCTCTCATCGTTTTTTTTCCCTTGGCCTCCTGCAGTTCTTTGGGGGGTTGTACTTACTGAAATTATCATTTATGTCCCTAAAACTGGTTTTTTCCCACTAAGTAGTCCCTTTCCCCCTGCCTCCATTCCTTCCATTTTCTCAAAACCCCATGGTTTTTAAAGAGCGTGCAATCCTCCACCCCCTCTCCCCCCTCTGTCTTTCCTGGGATTTGATTCCGGATGAAAATTTAACGTTATTTTTGGTGAGTTTTGTTTCTGTGAGGTTTTATGCTGGGGATGTCTCTTTGTTTTTCGTGCCATCCTCTATTGTTTGTTATTCCTCTGCATTTGTATACCACCCAACTTTTTTCTAACGTGGTTGGGAGGTATAATTTGGGGGGGGAAAATGGGAGACCTGGTAAAGGGAAATTGGGGTTCTGTGGGGATGGAGTTTTAATGTAGTGGGGGGGGGGCATTGGATGTGGATGGGTGTTTTGATTTAGAGTGTTTGGTTGCCTGGGGGTTTTTACCCGGTTGGGAGGTTCTTAGGAAATTTGGGGAGGCGTATTTGATTTCTTCTGGGGCGGGATCTCCCGTCTGTCCTTTTTCCCTCCCCTCCTTTCCCCCTTTCGCCTTTGTAATCTTCCAGTTTTCCCCCCTTTTTTCTTTTGTTTCGTGGTCGAGATACCTTCCTGTTTGCCCTCAGTCCCTTAATCGTGTTTCTCCTGAGGATCCCGGTCTGAGCGCTTTTGCCTTAAAGGTCACTCTCACTGGCCGGTTCTTTTTTTTAAAAACCCCCCTATTCTCCAAAAATTTTTTCCGCTGGGTCATTTCGTCTTCTCCTATTGTTTTTCATGATCTTTCAATTGCTTTTTTTCCCTTGTTTTTTGCTTCATATGTTTTCCCCTTCGACCCCTGGACCCCAACACAAAGACTGCCTCCCCTTTTTATTCTCCCCTGCATATCCCTGGTTCCCTATTTAATTTGGGTTTTTCCTCCGCAGCTTTCCTTTCATCGTTTCACTGGCTAAGTACTTGGGCTCAGGGGCCCTGTCTTTTTCCCCTTCAGTTTTCCCTTGGGGCCTGTTGTTGTCTGTAGGGCCTCCACAAAAAGCTTACTCTTTTTTTGCTACAGTCTCCTCTGATAGGCATCTCCAGCATTGTCCCCCTTTTTTCCCTACAGCCCCCTTTGTTTTTGGCTGAGGTAGCAGTCTTGTTGTAAACCCCAAAATGTTCTTTGTTCTTTGGCTGTTTCAGATTTTTAAATTCCTCTTCTAAATCGTTCCTAGTTTTGCGCTTTGCATGCCCCCCCCTTTCCCTGATTTCCATATCTTCCTTCTTCCATTCTATGCTAAGTTTTCTAGTTTCTTTTCCCATTCATGACCCTTTTTTTTCTCTCTGCCCAATTTCCTTTGCTTTTCCTCCTCCTGTCCCCTTTGGTTTTTTTTTGTGCTCTCTGGCAACCTTTTTGTTTTATCTGATGCCTCAGAGTGGGGAAACCTATGTAGTTCTGTATCTAGGTTAGGTGTTATGTCAGGTTGGGGGGGGGAAGTGTGGGGAACTGTGGCTTTGGGGGTGAGTGGGAGGGGGGGGGAGGGGACGAGGGAGGGGGGGGATCAGGGGAAGTGTGAGATGTCGGTGGTGAGGGGGGGAGTTAAGTGTGTGTGTGTGTGTGTGTGTGGGGTGGGGTGTGTGTGTGTGTGCGGTTGTGTGGGGGTGGGGTGTGGTGTTTGTGGTGTTTTGTTGGTGGTGTGTTTAATTTTGTGTATATTTTTTGTGGGAAATTTTGTGTGGGGGTTTTTTGTATGAAAAAAGGGAGGTGGCTTGTGCGTTTTTT
The DNA here is from genome assembly GCF_026875155.1 of Cherax quadricarinatus. Taxonomy (NCBI): domain Eukaryota; kingdom Metazoa; phylum Arthropoda; class Malacostraca; order Decapoda; family Parastacidae; genus Cherax; species Cherax quadricarinatus. The sequence continues at coordinate 3,566 of NW_026465112.1, forward strand.
AAATAAGTCTCAGGGGTCCCTTTGGTGCCCCACCTTTTTGTGACCGACCCCAACCCCCTGGGATTACCAGCGCTTAAAACAGTGTGTGTGTTGTGCTCACCCATTTGTACCCCCTTTTGTGGGTTTCAAAGGTCGATTCACAGTCTGGCCCCGCCTCTTCGTGATTTTACTAGGTCCTCTCTCTCCCGCCCCATGGCTCTATCATACCCGCCTTAAATTTTTTGGTTCCTGCCTCCACCACTCACTTTTAGTATTCCATGGCCTGAACTCTATGAAAGAAATATTCCTAACATCCCTTTTTATTCAGGTCTTTAACTTCCCTTGTGACCTCTTGTGTTTTTGTCCATCTCTGGAACTCCCGTCTTTGTCCACCTCGTCTATTCCGCGCGTATTTTAAGTCATATGTCTCCCTGCCCTCCTGGCCTAGTGTCGTCAGGCCGATTTCCCCTCAACCTTTTTTCATAGGACAAATCCCCGGTCGGGACTGTCTTTTGAAAACCTTTGCATTTTCTCAAATTTTTCTTATGGTTGATAGGTGGGGTTCAAACTAGTGCTGCATACCCAGTAGGGGCCTGACGTAGATGGGGTACAGATCTTAAAACGAATCCTTATGAGGTATCGGAAGCTACCCGTGGGTTTGCCGGGGCGCCCCTTGCTGCCCAGTATCTGATTGAGTGCACCTCAGGAGTATGTCGGTGTTATACTCACCCCGTTTTTTTCCTTTTGAGTGGGGTTTTGCGTCTTTGGCCATCAAACAATTGTGTCTGGGTTTTTTTCCCCCTTCCCCAATCTCTGACTTTTGCTTTGGCAGGGTTAAATTCAAGGAGCCATTTGCTGGACCGGGGCTTGTAGCCGTCCGGTCTTTTTGTAGTCCTGCCTGATCCTGTAAATTTTTTCGTTCTTTCATTAATTAAATCGCTGAAAACAAGGCCATTTCGGTCTATCCCTTCCTTTATGTCGTTCACTATACCAAGAACAGCAAGTCAGGACTGACCCCTGTGGCCCCCCGCTTGTTAAAGGCCCCCCCACTGACACCTCGTCGGCCCCAGACTCTTTTGTTGCCCCCTTCAATATTTCGTCCACGCTGCCTTTTCCTGTTATGGTCCGGGCCCCTTAGTTTTTGCTTAACCTATTGTAAACTTTCGGGCCTTCTTGCAGCCCAAAAAATACGCAGTCGATCCCCCCTTCTCCTTGTCTTACTTCGTCACCTTGTCAAAAACCCCTTTGGGTTTGTGACACAGGATTTTTCCTTTCCCCTGAAACCGTGTGGGTTGCAATTATACTTTTTTCTTTAGGTGCCCCCCATTCTCCTGTGATTTTTCCAGACCTTTGCATACTTACAGTTGTGATACAGGTCTGTAGTTTAGTGCCTCTTGTCTGTCCCCCCTTTTTAAAAATTGGGACTACATTTGCCTTTTTCCCATCCTAGGGATTCCCCAGTTTCAAATGAGGTTAAGATTTTGTTAATGGTCACACATATCTTGTCCCTCTTTAAGGACCCTGGAGAAATGTTGTTGGTCCACCGCTTTGAGGTGTCAATTTCGCATGCAGCTTTTTCACCTCCCCCTTGGTTATATGTACCTCTTCCAGACTTCCCCCCCTGTTTGATTTCTTGGAGCCAAATGGTTTCCACTGTAAATACCTTTTAAATCTTGGTTGGCTCCTGATCCCTCTCGGTTTTTTCTTGTAAATTTCCCCATCCCCCTTTCCTCGTTATTACCGGGGTTTTTGACTGTTGTTTTCCCTGATGTGGCTGTCAACAGCTTGGGTCAGTCTTTACTTTTGTGCTATGTTTTTCATTTGTCTTGACCCCTCCCTTCTTATTGTGCTTTTCGTTTTCTGGCTCTTGGCTGATTTCTTTATTTTCCTAGTTCTTCTGTCTTTTTGTACCTTTTTCCCCATTCTCTAGTCACCTAGTTTTTGCCCCCCCTTAACCTTTGGGTAATAGGATCGTTCTGTTCTCCCATTATTTTGTTTCCCTTGGGAACAAACCTTCCTCTGCCTCCTTGATTTTTTGGTTGCTAATATCCATCATTTTGTATGGGGGGGGGGGGGGGGGGGGGGGGGGGGGGGGGGGGGGGGGGTTTTTGGGGGGGGTTTTTTTAATTTTTTTTAGGGGGGGGGGGGGGGGGGGGGGGTTTAAAAGGGGGGGGGGGGGGGGGGGGGGGGGTTTCAACATGTTGGGAGAGGCCCAACCCCCCTTTGGCCCTTTTTTGGGGCCCCCGGGGGTGGGCCCCAAAATTTTGGAAAAAACCCCAAAAAAAATAGAATTTTGCCCCCCCATGGTGCTCCCTGGCCCCTCGGGGGGTTCATTGCTCTTTTCTCCACGTATTCTTCTCTGGGGCCCCTGCAGTTCTGGGGGGGGTTTTGTACATTACTGCAATTATCCCCTTTTGTCCCCCAGAGGATGTTCCAAAAAGTAGCCCCTTTTCGCCCTGCCTCCACCCTTTCCATTTTCTAAAAAAACCCCTGGTTTTTAAGAGCATGCAATCCCCCCCCTCTCCCCCCCTCGTCTTTCCTGAAATTTGTACCCAGTTGGAAAGATTAAATTTGTTATTATTTGGTGAGTTTTTTTTTTTGTGATGCTTTTGTCTGGGGAGTCTTTTGTTTCCTCGTGCCACCCCTCAACTTTTTTTAATTGCATTTGTTAATTAACCCTTTTTTTTAAGGGACTTGGTTTCTGGGAAGTTTTGGGGTTTGGGGGAAGGGGAGTGCTGGTAAGGGAAATATGGGTTGGGGTTGGGGGTGTGTTTGTAGGGAGTGGGTGGGGGTTTGGGATTCTTTTTGTTTGATTTTTAGTTTTTTTTTCCTTTGGGGTTTTTGCCGGTTGGGGGCCAAGAAAGGGAGGGAGGGGGAGGGGGGATTTACGGCCCCCACCCCCCCCCAAAGGGGGGGAGATACACCCTCCTGTATGCCGTCTGTCCCTTAATCGTGTTTCTCCGCAGGATCCTGGTTGAGTCATTCTGCCTTGAAGGTGACTCTACGGGCCCGGGTTCTTTTTTTACAACCCCCCCTATTCCCCCAAAAATTTTTCCCAGCTGGGTCATATCGTCTTCTCCTATTGTTTATGAGCTTTAAAATTGCTTTTTTTCCCTTGTTTTTTTTAAATTTTTCCCCCTTCGACTTCCTGGACCCCATACACAAAGACTGACCTCCCCTTTTTTTCTCCCATGCTATCCCTGTGTATCCCCTCTTTTAAATTTTTTTTCCTCCACTGCAGCTTTCCTTTCTCATTTTCACGGAAATGTATTGGGCTCTGGCCGCCCATTTTCCCCTTCTCGTTTTCCTTGGGCTTTTTTGTTGTCTGTTGGGGCCCCACATAAAGCTTAGTCTTTCATTTGTACAGTCCCCTTGATAGAGACCCCATGCAGTTGTGCCCCTTCTTTCCCTACAGCCCCCTTATTTGTGGCTGAGGTGCAGTCTCTGTTGTCAACCCCAAAAATGTTTTTTATTTCTTTAGGTGTTTCAGATTTTTCAATTCCTCTTTAAACTCTGTACCCCTAGCTTTGGCTTTGCCCTGCACCCCCCCTTTCCTGTTTCCCCCATATCTATCCTCTCTTCCATTCTCATGTAAGTTTTCTTCTGTTTTTTTTTCCCTTTTTTCCTATCCCAAGCTCCCCCAACCCCAAAAAAAAAAAAAAAAAAAAAACCCCCCCCCCAACCCATTTTTTTAAAAAAACCATGTAGTTCTGTATGTTAGGTTAGTAATGGTGGTCGATGTGGGGGGGGGATAAGTAGTGGGGGAAACTTGGGCTATGGGGGGAGCTGAGTGGGGGGGGGGGGGGGAGGGTTTAGGGTAAACGGGGGGGGGGGAGGGTGATCGAGGGAGGGGAGGGAAACAGGGGGAAGTAGTGAGATTGGGGGTGAGGGGGAGTGTATGTGGTTGGGTTTGTGTGTGTGTGTGTGTTGGGTTTGGTGGTGGTGTGTGTTGTTGTTGTATGTGTTTGTGGGTGTGGGTTTTGTGTGTGTGTGTGGGGTGTGTGTGTGTGTGTGTGTGTGTTTTTGTGTTGTGTGTGTGTGTGGTTGTGTGTTGGGGTGTGTGTGTGTTGTGTGTGTGGTGGTGTTGTATTATGTGTCGAATTATGTGTGGTTTTATTATGTGTCTGAAAAGTAGGGGCTTGTGTTGGGTGTAATGTAGATTCTCAGTTGTTCTTGTGTCGTTGACGTCCTGCGTAGATCCAGTCGATTATGTCCCGGGTAGATCCACCCCAATTTCTTCTCGTTAAAAATGTACCCTATTCACTGTTTTTTTTTCATGGTACACGATTGTTTCACTTTATTACCTTTCTTGGGGGACATTGGCAACGCCCCCCTTACACCTGCCTGCGCCACAAAGCTTTTATTTTTAGATCACTTTTAAAAAATTTTGGCTCTCCCCCCCTTATGTGGCTAGGCAATTAAAAAAAACACTTCTGGATTGTTTTGGGTACCCTGACACACTTTGCAAACCCCTTTCGAACACTTTGTACCCCCAAAAACACTTAAATTCCGGAGCCCCCGACAGGTGACAGCGCGCTCGCTTCCCTATGTGTGGGGTGTGTGTGTGTGTGTTTTGTGTGTATGTGGGTGTGTGTGGGTGTGTGTGTGTGTGTGTGTGTGTGTTTGTGTGTGGTGTTTGGTATGTGTGTTTGGTGTGTATATGTTGTGGTGTGTGGTGTGTTTTGTGTGGTGTGTGGGTGTGGTGTGTGTGTGGGGGTGTGCGTGTGTGGCGTGTGGGTTTTGTGTGTGTGGTAATTATGTGTCGAATTATTGTGGGTTTTTTGTGTCTGAAAAGTAGGTGGGTTGTGTTGGAGTGTAATGTAGATTTTTCAGTTGCGCTTGTGTCCCCAAGCCTTTTGACCCGCCCCACCCTTACAGTGTTGCCTATTCCGACCTGTTTTTAGGATTAATCGCCCGTTCAATGGATTACCATTTTGCTAAACCTTTTGAATACTTGGTGCCTATTCTTATCGTGCTATAATTAACCATTCACATTCAGCCCCTTGGCGGTTAAATTTGGGAAACCCGAACCCCACACCAACAACCCCTCAAGGTGATACAGTACTTGTAGTGCAGCTGCAGCCTGTAGATTGTCCAGGTCGATGTGACGTCCCGGGTGATCCACTCGATGTACGTCCGGGGAAGATCCCCTCAATTTCTTCCTTAATTTGTAACCCCTTCACTGTATTTCTTTCACGATCAACGATTGTTTTTATTTTTTACTTTCTTGGGTGACATTGGCAAAGCCGCTTACCACTACCCGCCCCCAACGTTTTTTTTTTCCCGATCGCTTTCAAAATTTTGGCTCTCCCCCCATTAGCGGGCCCGGCAATTAAAAAAAACATTCTAGGATTGTTCACTACCCCGACCACTTAGCAACCTTGCAGAAAAACTTAGGTAGCCCCCAAAAACCTTAAAATTCCCGGGGCACTGACGGCGTGACTGCGCGCTCGCTGTCCTAATGGTGTGTGCGGTGTCTGTGTGTTGTTTTGGGTGATGTGTTTGAATTTTGGGGGAAATAGTGCCTCTTCTTTTTTTGATAAAGTTCCCGAAGGCTTTTGGTTTTTAATACGCTGTTTGTCAGTTGTTGTATGAGTTGTGACCATGATTGTTGTGGTCGGGGGCTAGACTGTGTGAATTTGTTTCAAAGGGAAGTGAGATCTAATCGAACTTGATTAAATCTGTGTGTTGTAGAGGAAGCGGTTTTTTGGTAGCAATAATTAGTCTTTTGTTTGAGTGAGGTTTTTTAAAGGGAAAAAGAGTGGTGTGAGTTTTCTTTTTGGGATTGCGAGTTGGCCCTTGTGTAAAGGTGTCCGATGAGCCCAAATTGAGTATCGATTCAGAGAAAAGGGTTTTTTTTTTATAGTCTAGGTGAGGTTAATTTGTCTTTGTGTTGTTTTAAAGCATCCCCGTCAGCGTTTTTGTAGGAGAAGGAGGTGTGGGGTTGAAAGAGGATAGGGGTGGAGGGGATGTGGAAGTGACTGGATGTGATCGAGCCTGTAATGGGGCCAGGGGAGATGTAGTGTTAAATAGAGAAAATGGCTCGGTTTTTTCAGAATGATGTTGGTTTGCCTTGGCCCGTTGTTGAAAAGGGATTGAATCTGGGCGGATGAATTTGGTGTTTATGGTTTGTGAAATTGAGTAATTGGGGCCAGTTTGGTTTTTACAGTGTGATGAAAGGCGTGTGTTTTTGGGATTTGTCAGTAGTGGTATTTGGTGTGTTGGTGTAGTTTAAGACAAGGAAAAGGGCGTGTATGTTGAGAAAGTGTTTGGGCGGCATAGGTGGTGAAAAAGATAAGGGGCCAAGGGGGGTGTGTATTCTGACTGCAAGACAGTGTTGGTGAATAAAAGGGATTGGGAGGATTTGTGTTTTATGTTGGATTTGACAAGGATGGCCACCCCTTGGGGATCATAGGGGACTGTAGTGCAGTATAACCATAAAGGCGGATCGTTTAGGGCTTTGAGGCAGGTACTGTTTAGCAAAAAAAATCTGGTTCTCTGTTAAGGAGTCGGCCCGTAGGGTCTATAGTAAAAATAAGAAGTACGTTGAACGAATCACTTTAAACTGATTTTTTGGGTTTTTTCTAGCCCAAAATTTTATGTGGGGAGTTTGGATTAAAAAAACCCGGATAGTGGTGCCTCAGTGGATACGGTTTTTAGGTGTTCGGACCGTTTCCCGGAGGGGGAGGAAAAAGAAGGATCTGTTTTTATGCTTTTTTTTGTCTGTCCCGAAGTTGGGGCAGGTTTGGGTTTTAGTGGATTTTGTCTGGAGGAGGGGTGGATGGCCTGGAGAAGTTTTGGTTGTGGTGGAGGAGTGGGGAAAGGGAGATGCAAAGGGGGTGGAAGCTTTGTAGGGGATGAGGAATGGAAGTCTTGGTACGGGGTTAAGGAGCGGAAGCTTTGGTTGGGGATGAGGAAGGGGGTAAGGAGGTCAGGGGGGGGGGGTCGTAGAAGCAGCGTAGGGGGGTTTGGGGGGAGGGGGGAAGAGTGAAGAGGGGTGGGGGGAGGAGAAAAAGGGGGTGTAGGAAGTGGGGGGGTGGGAGGGGGGAGGAGGTAAAGGTTGTAGGGGGTTTTGAAAGAAAACAGGGAAGGGGGGATAATTTAAAAAGGGGGATTGTTAGCGGACAAGATTTGGTTAAAGGGCATTGGTAGTCTGATTGGTAGGGTTTAAGAATCCCCGCCGTCTCATGTAGGGTTGCGAAGTTGATTTTTGGTCTGTACCAAGAACCATTTTTAGTTCAATTTTTCCGACACTGCAACAAATGGGATTTTGGTACAAAAAACCCAAAAAAAACTTAACAACCTCTACTTGAGAACGGCTGGGTTTGAGAGGGACCTGACCTCCCAAAGTGCCTCTCTCACCTCCCCGGGGCTATAAAGGTCCATCCGTCACTTCAACTCCTTTTGTTTCGACTTTTGGAAAAAATGCCTTCTCCAGATGAGGATGCCACCCCCAAAAATTTTAAAGGGTGTGGTGATTACATCGCCTTAAGTCTCTTGCTTCTATAACTTTTCTGTACTTAAGAAGAAACCTACTGTGTGGGGGAAAGTTTTGAAAAAAAGATACCTAATGTTTTATATGTGTTTACCCAACAACCCGTCGGTTTTTTATACCCTTTTTTGTTTAATCTGTCAACACTGCAACACAATGGTATCTTTGGGACAGACCTAAAACAAATTCGACAAAACCCCTTTAGTGAGAACGGCTGAATTTTGAGAGGGACCTGACCCCCCAAAAAGGGCCCCGTCTCATCCCCCGGCGTAATAAGGCCCATCCCGTCACTTCAACTCCATATTGTTTCAGACTTTTGGAACAAGCTCTTCTCCAGACTGAGGGGGTGACCACCCAAAAAATTTAAGGGTGATGGAATGATTACATCGTCTTCAAGTCTCTTCTGCTTTATCAACCCTTTTTGTACTCGATGAAGAACCCACGTGTAGGCAAACGTTTCGAAATCAGAACCCAACTGTTGAAAATGTGTTTACCCAAAACCCGTCGGGATTTTATACCCTTTTTTACGTCAATCTGTCAGAAACCCCGCAACCAATGGTATCTTGGGACAGACCTAAAATAACTTTGCAACGTTTTTAAATGAAAACGGCGGATTTGAGGGGACCCGACCTCCCCAAAATGACCCACGTCCACCTCCCGGGGCTATATAAGGCTCCCTCCCGTCCTTAACTCCCTATTGTTTCAGTTTTAAACAATGCTTTTCCAGTGAGGGACTGACACCCCAAAACTTAAGGGGAAGGATGTTTTCATCGTCTTCAAGCTTTCTGCTTCTATCAATTTTCTGTACTCGACTGAAGAAGCCTACGGGGAGGCGAAACGTTTCGAAAAAAAAACCTAATGTTCATATGTTTCCCTTACCCAACACCTGTCGGTTTTTTAACATTTTGATGTTTAATTTTCAACATGCAACACAATGGTTTTTGGGACGACCAAAAAACCTTCGAAAACCCTACTATGGAACGGTGGATTGAGGGAAAATGACCTCCCAAAAGGGCCTACGTTCACCCCTGGCGCATATAAGGCCATCCCGTACTTCAAACCCTATGATCAGATTTGGAAAAATGCCTTTCCAGACGAGGGATGACCCCTCAAACTTTAAGGGTGATGGGTGATTAATCGCTTCAAGTCTCTTCTGCCTCTATCAACTTTTGTACCGATGAAGAACCACTGTGTAGGGGAAACGTTTTCGAAATAAAGATATAACGGTTGCATATTGTCTTTCCTAACAATCTGTCGTATTTATCCATTTTAATGTTCAATCTGTCGACAGCAAACCCAAGGGGATCTTGGTACAGCCCGAAATAAAATTCGACTACCTTATAGTGAGAACGGTGGTTTGAGAGGGACCTGACCCCCCAAAATCTGCGTTCTTTAAATGACCCATTCTACCTCCCGGTGCTATAAAAACTAAAAGAAGAAACACTGCGAAGGCCTATTTTCCCATGCGAGGCAGGGCCAAGTCTCCCACGGCTTAAAACCAATGCACCCCAACCAGTAGGTAGTCACCTGACATAAAGGGAGGGCTGGAACCGTCTGGTAGCACAAACTAATCAGGTTCAACTCAACCCCTCATGTATTATCCCAAACCCTTTTTAAAGTACCACGTTTTTGGCCCTAAACTGTATTGGGGGGTTTTTCCATCATCACAATCTATTACCAAAACCGTCTTTCTTATCCTTCCCGAAATTTAATTTTTTTTAAATTAAAACCCTTGCTGCGAGTCCTTCTCTAGGCAGATATTTTTAGCCCCTATTTACATCCCTTA
>NW_026465113.1:0-10000 GCF_026875155.1 Cherax quadricarinatus
TCAAGACAAAAACGACATAGGAAGGAAGGATTTTTTATTTATTTGAATTTTTTGCTGGGGGGACACTCCCTATATTATGGCCTATTTTATTCATTCTAGAGAATATAACATGTTTGTATGTTTTATTTATTTTGTGTATTTTATCATATTAGATCAATTGTGATAGATAAATAAGTTGTAGAGTTGATATAAGCGCAATAATAATGAATCAATTTCTGCTGCCTCCCTCACTTTCCAGGCACCAAGTGACTGGTAACTCTACAGAAGAAGCTTGACCTAGTGTGTGACCTTGAGAAGTTGAGTGGCTCTATACGACCAGCGTGCCACTTTCACCCATATTGCCTGTGCCAAGAGAGGTGAATGTGCCTTCCTCGACCCTGTTATTCACCTCTAACCTCAACTCTTCCGCCTTTACTCTCTTATGGAATAAAGGCAGTTTCGCTGACTCAAGAGTAACAGGCTGACTCTTCCACCTCAAGCAACTGATATAGAAGTGACCTATGATGTGAACCAAGTAAATGACGGTGAAGGTGAATTCCAACGTTATAGAAGTAAGGAAGCTTTGAGAAAAGAAAGAGGATTTCAAAGGAGGCTGCAAGAAGCAAACTGACCATGAAGAACCATGTTGTAAATCTTGCAAACAAGGCAGCCAGGAAGCATACAGCACTTCGCCGTATCTCGCATCTGCTTGACAGTAGGGGTTGCAAGATCCTGTACGAGGCACAAGTACGCTCACACCTTGAGTATGCTCCACTTTCTTGGTTTGTGTGGAAAATTTTTTGATTTTCCGAAGCTATAGCGCCTAATAGGTGTTTAATGTGTCGATATGAGTCAAAAATGTATTTGACAATAGAGTAGAACCAAGAGTTCCCTTTGCGCATGCGCGGATGTGCGGGGGGTTTGGGGCGACTCGGGCGAGGGAGGAGGCGGGAGTTTTTTGAATGTGGTGAGGAGGCTGAAAAAACCGGGAATGAGGAAACTGGCGTTCACGGGGGCCTAAGGATCAATATAGGCCTCAATTCATAATAGGAAGTGTCGTGACTGTCCCTAGTGAAGAGTGAGGGAACGAGATTTACGGGACCCACCGTAAAGGGGTGGTAAAATTAGTGAATAATGTTCGACCGGGTGGCAGGTGCACGGCCATGGTGTGTGTCCAGGGGAAATACCCGTGTGTTAATCCTCGCTCATCGGCCTCAATCTTTAATGGAGTGACCTCTAATTTGTATGATAGTGATGAGACGTTAAATCGTCCTTGTGAATGGTAATGTAATCAGTGATAATAACATTGAGTTAAGAGAATGCGGGATGTGAAATAGAGCGCCCTGCTCCGAGTGAACGTGTGACTCTCGTACCGGGGATAATGAAGATTTATGGAATCACGACTTCTAAACCGGGACAAACCGACGGATACCTCGCGCTGCCGGAATGAGAACCGTGTCGGTGTAGCAGGACATCGAAATGAGATGGTGAATGGAGGAAATAAGGAGTATCAATCACCCACAGTTTAAGTAACCCTTCTAGTTATAACAGACTCATGCTGGCCAGCTAGGTTATGTTGTGATTGGATAGGTTATGAGTGATCCAGCTACATCAAGTGACCACCAGAGAACATCTGGTAAGTGGTGGGATTATGTACAAATGTTTTTTCCTTGATGGATGTATCCATGTGTATCCTACCCCCCCCTTCATTCAGCTAAACTAATATAATATATACAGTCCACAATTAATTAGTAGCACCGTACTTGTGGGTGCTATCCAATCCATACTGGTCTCGGATAGATATGGATAAGATTGTGAGGTCGAAGGGACCACCTGTAGTGACCAGAGGTGGTTAAGTTTTCTCACATGTCTACACGGGTGTGACTACGTAACAATATGGTTGTCTCCCAATGAGATTACTTGTATGTATATAATGTTGAGGTACATACAGATAAGCACCCTAGAAAATTTTCCATATCTGCCCGTTGGTCCTTCGTGAACCGGATGCAATCAGTGAAAAAATTAATTGAATTAATTACTTAATAATTAAGTGACTGATTGAAGGAAGTGGGTGTAAGGTGCACAAGTTTAATCGATCGTGTGATGGATGATAATTAGCCCAATTAATTGCTAGCACATGTGTGGCTAGGATTTATACAAGAGTAAAGTGCAAGAATTATTCTCATAAGGCGCCTACTTAAGTTGTATAATCAGTGATTAATAATTCTCTAACCATGACTGGATCTAATGGAGTTAATGTGGCTGACAAGTCCGTGAATTTTAGAGTAATGAAAGCATCATTACAGGCTATTAAAAGCCATGTGACGAAGGCATTTGATTTAGTGAATCAAAGAACCGTGAACCCTAATGAATTAAAGTTATATTTAGATGGTTTAGAGAGTAGATTTGATTGGTACAAATTGTGGTTTAAAGACTGTGAAATAGATCTGCTGGAGAATTGTGCAGATGGAATGGAAATGAATGTTTTAATTAATCAACATTACGAATTGGAAGAAAAACTGTCTTGTAAAAGTAAGCTTTGAATAAATTGAAGGTGTAAGCCAGGCAGTTGGTCAACCTATTAATGCAAAGGATGGGTTTGCCAAAACCTCCAGAGTACGGTCTGGAGGAAATCAGACTAGGTCGGCAGGAATTAATTGTTCAGTTGCAGACCAGTCAGCCAAACAGTTCTAAGGATATAACACATAATGACTCTGAAGTATCTGTCAAGTCGCAAAAGGGAAAAATAATCCCAGTGGTAATAATCATAGTTAAGAGTTAAATAGGCACATATCAAGTCAGGAATCAGTAATAGTGGTTCCTCACATCAAGGTAAGAGGAATAAGTACCTCAGTAAGTGTAACCCAGTTAATAAGAGGTCAGGCAAGGAAAAGAGAGACTGCCTCTTCTGCCAGGGTACTCATTTCACTAAAAATTGTAATGCCTATAATTCATGGAAGATTAAAGTGGAAAGAATGAAAGAACTTGACAGATTTATCAGATGTCTAGACAATCATAATGTAAAGGATTGTCATACCAAATTGAACAGTTGCTATCAATGCAACAAGGGAAGGCACCATACAGTTACGTGCAGGGTTGTATGTAAGTCTGATAATAATGGTGACAATAATGATAATGTTAATAACCCTGACACTACAGTGACTGTTGTAAAGGTTGCAGCTAATGGCAATAATGATGGCCTAGCTGAGGTAGCCTTGCCGGCGTTGGATGTAAAAATTCAGGATAAAGGGCATAAATCCAAAACCATGCGGCGTCACTCTCCTCAACACTGGTAAGGGCCATGTAATATATGGCAAACTACCGCCTAGTAATAATGACTAGAGGAAGTAGTGAATACAGTCATGGTGTCTTACTCATAAGAGGTCAACCCAGTACAAGTATTCTTCTATCGAGAATGATGTTGAACCAGTCTAATTTGTGGGAGCTGGACAGCATAGTGTTTTAGTTAGTTTAATATGTTTATTATGCACCCCATACCCATCCTGTGGGCGGTAGTCAAAAGATTAGAGGTACATAATTGGTCCAGGGACTGGACTCCAAAGTTTTAATAGCTGAGCAAGTTACAATGGTAATGAACTAGATCTGGTCATAATCATGACCAAGTTACAAAGGTAATGAGCTCCAGGTAGAGACTCAAAAAATCTAATCAAAATCTTTATTTCCTTGTAAATCATACAATGTGTGGTTTACACGTTATAAAATATTACAAAGAAGGCCACTAGCATGCCTAGGCATTTCGGGCAGACTAATATTAATTCTAGTAAAGCTCATATATTGGATGAGTATCTCAGGCAAACTTAGTACTACGAACTTTAGATTTAATAGGTAACAGCTATACGTATTAGGAATTTTATGTTTACAGTCATTTGGGTGGGTGTAAGTGTAAATTAGGGGGAATTACAGATAATGAGAATAAGACTATATTGTTCTGAATGTGTTCGTGATACGAAAAAGAGAATTTGGTGATTTTCATTTGGTTAGCTGATGATGGGGTATTAGGGAGATAAAATGTTTTTTAATGGTAGTTTTGAAAATGATCGCTATATTATAGCCTATTTTATTCATTCTAGAGCATATAACATGTTTCTGTATTATTTTATAGTGTTTATTATGTCATATTAGATCAATTTTGATAGATAAATAAGTTAGTTCGTTTTATTGTTCTTTATTTTAGTCTGTTGTTTCACGATAATTTTATTATGGTACAAATAACGGCTACACAATGAATACCAGAGCTAAAAAAAAAATATTTGTTCAAAGGTGGTCTGGTGGCTAAAGCTCCCGCTTCACACACGGAGGGACCGGGTTCGATTCCCGGCGGGTGGAAACATTTCGACACGTTTCCTTACACCTGTTGTCCTGTTCACCTAGCAGCAAATAGGTACCTGGGTGTTAGTCGACTGGTGTGGGTCGCATCCTGGGGGACAAGATTAAGGACCCCAATGGAAATAAGTTAGACAGTCCTCGATGACGCACTGACTTTCTTGGGTTATCCTGGGTGGCTAACCCTCCGGGGTTAAAAATCCGAACAAAATCTTATCTTATCTTATCTTATCCATGTTGACTGATAAGAAAGAGGAGCTATGATAGCATGTAGGGTTGTAAAAACCTATGAATACCTGGAGTTTACCTGGACAGGGTTTCGGGGGTCAACGCCTCTGCGGCCCGGTCTGTAACCAGGCCTCAGGGTGGATCAGGGCCTGATCAACCAGGCTGTTACTGTTGGCCGCACGAAAACCGATGTACCAACCACAGTCCGGTTGGTCAGGTACCGACTTTAGGTGCTTGTCCAGTGCCAGCTTGAAGACAGCCAGGGGTCTATTGGTAATCCCCCTTATGTATGCTGGGAGGCAGTTGAACATCTTGGGCCCCTGACACTTATTGTGTTGTCTCTTAACGTGCTAGTGACACCCCTGCGATGTTGTATCGTCTGCCGAGTCTTTTGCTTCCATAGGGAGTGATTTTCGTGTGCAGTTTGGTATGAGAAAGTCCAAATGATCCTTTACTCAGGAACAATACCTGAAAGATGTTAAATGTGAATCTGGACATTACTGGTGCTACTTCCGTGGAAGCTCGACCGTCCAGAAATACCTACTAATTATAGGATGGCGTATGGACAGTTAAAGGGCCCAGCTCTGCGAACTGAGCAAGACACCAAAATTTGTTGACTGCTTGTAATGATATAATTAATAAACAGTTAAATAATAAATTGTTCCTACTTCAGGCGACGATAAATACACACCTTAAGTGCACAGGTGGTCCACTGAGCGAAGTAATTGGGTAAATAATCTTATGTGGACAATTTCCGGGTGTGACGTCAACTGAAGAGGAACTAAATGAGGATATGTGAAGGGTTAATGAAATAATGCAGTAAGGTGCTGGGGCTGACTTGGGACACTGAGAGAGACTTGTTATTGTTAAGTCTCATAATTCCAGTATGCCCAATAAATTAATCCAGGGAGCATAGGCTTATGCCCTGAGAGAATGGAACACTAATTAGTCCATTTGAGGGTTCAATAAATATGGATGGCCATGGAGTTGGTGCCTATATGCAGTAATGTGCTGGGGCTGACTTGGGATACTGAGAGAGACTTGTTATTGTTAAAGTCTCATAATTCCAGTATGCCCAATAAATTAATCTCAGGGCTTATGCCCCTGAGAGAATGGAACACTAATTAGTCCATTTTGAGGGTTCAATAAATATGGATGGCCATGGAGTTGGTGCCTATATGCAGTAATGTGCTGGGGCTGACTTGGGATACTGAGAGAGACTTGTTATTGTAAAGTCTCATAATTCCAGTATGCCCAACAAATTAGCCCCGAGAGCATAGACTTAGTGTCGTACCTTACAATAGAGGGAAATTGTTAATACCAGAAGCATGGAGGCTTGAGTGTGCTTTGGATGGAGTCCTACCTGAGGAGTTAACAGGTGAAAGAATTAATGGGTGATTATGCAAATATCAATGCAAGAGTTCCCAAGCCAGTGGCCAGTGAAGATGGGAAAATTGTACTCCACATTATGTAAGTCGTCTAGCAACGACCTCCGCCCGCCACAGTGTGGAAAATTTTTTGATTTTCCGAAGCTATAGCGCCTAATAGGTGTTTAATGTGTCGATATGAGTCAAAAATGTATTTGACAATAGAGTAGAACCAAGAGTTCCCTTTGCGCATGCGCGGATGTGCGGGGGGTTTGGGGCGACTCGGGCCAGGAGGAGGCGGGAGTTTTTTGAATGTGGTGAGGAGGCTGAAAAAACCGGAATGAGGAAACTGGCGTTCACGGGGGCCTAAGGATCAATATAGGCCTCAATTCATAATAGGAAGTGTCGTGACTGTCCCTAGTGAAGAGTGAGGGAACGAGATTTACGGACCACCGTAAAGGGGTGGTAAAATTAGTGAATAATGTTCGACCGGTGGCAGGTGCACGCCATGGTGTGTGTCCAGGGGAAATACCCGTGTGTTAATCCTCGCTCATCGCCTCAGATCTTAATGGAGTGACCTCTAATTTGTATGATAGTGATGAGACGTTAAATCGTCTTGTGAATGGTAATGTAATCAGTGATAATAACATTGAGTTAAGAGAATGCGGGATGTGAAATAGAGCGCCCTGCTCCGAGTGAACGTGTGACTCTCGTACCGGGGATAATGAAGATTAAGGAATCACGACTTCTAAACCGGGACAAACCGACGGATACCTCGCGCTGCCAGAATGAGAAACCGTGTCGGTGTAGCAGGACATCGAAATGAGATGGTGAATGGAGGAAATAAGGAGTATCAATCACCCACAGTTAAGTAACCCTTCTAGTTATAACAGACTCATGCTGGCCAGCTAGGTTATGTTGTGATTGGATAGGTTATGAGTGATCCAGCTACATCAAGTGACCACCAGAGAACATCTGGTAATGGTGGGATTATGTACAAATGTTTTTCCTTGATGGATGTATCCATGTGTATCCTACCCCCCCCCTTCATTCAGCTAAACTAATATAACATATACAGTCCACAATTAATTAGTAGCACCGTACTTGTGGGTGCTATCCAATCCATACTGGTCTCGGATAGATATGGATAAGATTGTGAGGTCGAAGGGGCCACCTGTAGTGACCAGAGGTGTTAAGTTTTTCTCACATGTCTACATGGGGTGACTACGGTAAACAATAGGTTGTCTCCCAATGAGATTACTTGTATGTATATAATGTTGAGGTACATACAGATAAGCACCCTAGAAAATTTTCCATAGTTTTCCTGCCCCCTCTCTCATCTGCGACTGCTTGGCAGAGTAGAGAACAGAGCAAGACGTCTCATCTCTCACCTGGACCCATCCTGGATAGATCTGTCATTTCAGCAGAGCCTTCAACATAGGAGGGATGTGGGTTGCCTTACTGTTATGTACAAGGCCAATATTGTCAAAATACCACACTTGGATCCACTTCGAGGACAGCGTGAAACAAGCTTTTATGCCACAAGACGGGCAGAAAGCAGCAACTTCACTCTGGCTGTACCCTTCTCCAGAACATCACTCCATCTGAGATCATACTACACAGGATGACTCGAGTATGGAACACACCTGGTCAAGCATGTCAGGAAGTTAGAGAAAGTACAAAGGTTTGCAACAAGGCTAGTCCCAGAGCTCAAGGGAATGTCGTACGAGGAAAGGTTAAGGGAAATTCGGACTGACGACACTGAGGACAGAAGGGTCACGGGAGACATATAACGACATACAAGATACTGCGGGAATAGACAGGTGGACAGAGATAGGATGTTCCAGAGAGGGACACAGGGACAAGGGGTCACAACTGGAAGCTGAAGACTCAGACGAGTCAAAGGGACGTTAGGAAGTATTTCTTCAGTCATAGAGTTGTCAGCAAGTGGAATAGCCTAGCAAGTGAAGTAGTGGAGGCAGGAACCATACATAGTTTTAAGAAGAGGTGTGACAAAGCTCAGGAAGCAGAGAGAGAGAGGACCCAGTAGCGATCAGTGAAGAGGCGGGCCAGGAGCTGAGTCTCGACCCCTGCAACCACAATTAGGTGAGTACAATTAGGTGAGTACATTTTTACAGCATAATGATGTCAACGAGATAAAGTCAGTTGATCAAATGAAAATGCTGGCCCACAGATGGCTCCAACTTCATCCTGTTCCCTACTTGTATGTCTCATAACAATAAAAATGCTTTCAAATGAGCTGATGTAGGTAACAGCTCTTAGTTGCCAATAAAGTTAGGAATCCTTAACCTTTAAATGCTTGTCAATAAAGCTAGGGATCCTTAACCTTGTCAACACTGTGTAAAAAAAAAAAAAAAAAAAAAAAAAAAGCAACGAGAGCAACAACAGCCATCACAGAACTGTTAGGTTTGATTTCCCTGCTAACACTGAGTTTGAGGTCGAGTTTAGATGGTTTTAAACGAAGCTACCCTACTAACAACCAGAAGAAAACCTTTGGATTCGCTTTCGTCATGACGAGGATAATTTTGTATTTGTTACTAACGACCCAACATTCATAGAAAAACATCTTACTCATAAATATGCTAACATCCAACTCCAAGCTGCCCCACCAAGATCACCTAAAGTGCTTATTGTTATCCACAATGTCAATAAGTACTTGGATCATAAATTCCTGTTGTCAGATCAAGTTGCAAACCCTCGTCGACTTCCAAATGATCTGATATTGGCTGAGTGGATTGGTCAAGGGACTCCACCATCATATATCTACTCTCGTGCAGCGCTTAACAGGAGTTACAAAATAGCCTTGTACAAACCACCTCACCCAACTTGCACACGAAAATCACTCACTACGAAAGCAAAAGACTTGGCAGACGATGCAACATCCCCCCAATGAAAAGCAGGGGTGTCACTAGCACGTTAAGAGACCATACAATAAGTGTCAGGGGCCCGAGACTGTTCAACTGCCTCCCAGCACACATAAGGGGGATTACCAACAGACCCCTGGCAGTCTTCAAGCTGGCACTGGACAAGCACCTAAAGTCAGTTCCTGATCAGCCGGGCTGTGGCTCGTACGTTGGTTTGCGTGCAGCCAGCAGCAACAGCCTGGTTGATCAGGGGCTGATCCACCAGGAGGCCTGGTCACAGACCGGGCCGCGGGGGCGTTGACCCCCGAAACTCTCTCCAGGTAAACTCCAGGTAAACCGTAGATGCTAAAAGTGTCAGGCGCTGGGGTCACATTGCTTGGAAATGCCCAGCTAAGTCACACTGGTGTGCAGTGTGTGCCAAGGCCCATCCTTCTCACCAGTGCTATGTTATGATCAAGAAACACCAGACCGTTGCATTACAATGTATCAATTGTAATACTCCAGGAGTCACAGCTGCTCATGCTGACTGCAGAGTGAAAGCTGCCCACATCGCCAGCTGCAGGGCTCCCGCCTCACCCATCACCCCTCATGATGAGGCAGTAGGCCTACCAGATACTTCATGTCTGAATACTGACCCATGCCTGATTTCAGACAATATGGTTGAGCGAGTCACTCTGGGAGTACATCAACAGAGCACGATCACGTCTGCTATCAACACTAGTGATGTTGCTGGTGTTGACACCACCTGTCTGGCTGAGTCAGCTATCAGCCACCTGGCTCAGCTGACCGGGACTTCATACCTCCAGGTGAAGCTAGTCTTGCTGGGGTGGTACACAACATTCAGCTGCGCATAACAGTACTGGAGAAGCAACAATGGTGTTTGAAACAACAACTTGAGCACCACCAGGAAAAGCTTACAGAGGTTGCAAATGAGTACATCAACCCACAGATTGTCAGCCATTATGAAACTGATTGTGGTGGTGATGAACAAACTGATGAGTGCAGTGGTGTAAATAATTACAAAAATGGTGAATCTGATAGTGGTGTTTACAATCACAGTGAAGATGATAAGGGCAGTGAAGACCATTATGATAGTCAACCTGATGAGTGTAATGTACTGATAGATACTGAGTGTGGAGATGACCCGGTTGTTGATAATGGTGTATGTATCACTGGTCATAATGATGAGGGAAGTGG
>NW_026465114.1:0-5000 GCF_026875155.1 Cherax quadricarinatus
ATGATCGATTGATCGTGGATCAGGATTCTGAGAAGGAATATATAAAAGAAAGAGTGTTTAACAGAAAGGCAGATTCGGTGCAGCAAATCTAGACGTTAACTCTCAGAATGCGGAGAGAACACGAACACACAAAAAAAAAAAATTCTTGAATACTGATAAGTTGATACTGTAATTATTCATCTATACAGGTTATTTACATTTAACCCCAACTCTGCTAGGGTAAGATTGGCATATGCAGAATGGGTGTCATCTCTGGGAGGATCAAACTCTGTAGCATTGGCTAGCTCATGCTGTATTTGAGGCAAATCTGAATTGGAAGTTACAAATGATACTTGAGGATTTCTCAATACCTGTCGTGTACGTAGGGAATAACGACATTCAGGTTGATCGTCTGACTGAGTATCAGAGGAAGAGAGTACAGGATCAGGAGGATGTCAGAGTCTGTCACATTAGTCTGGGTTGGAACATCATTATCATCACATACTAACTTCATATGATCCAAATGCGATTCTTTATACTGACCAGTACTAATCTCTCTAACCTTATACTTATTACCAGTGATATGTTCAACTACTCGATAAGGACCAACAAACTTTTGATCAAGCTTTGGCATTGCAGACGTTTTGTTAAAATTAATCAGCATAACTCTCGAACCTACTTTGATTTTGGATGGCTTTGATTGAGTGTTTGCGACTCTTGTGAATTCAGCTGTTGATTTATGAAGTGTTTCACGGATTCTTCTAAAAACACTTTGAGCTAAACTGGTACGAGTTGCTATGAAATCATCAGGGTTGTAATTTGGTTTCGGATTAGAATACAACAACTCATAAGGCAAACGTTTATCTACACCATACAATGCATAATGTGGAGTGTCACCTATAGAAACATTGTAAGCAGAATTTATAGCACACTGCACATCAGGTATAACTTCATCCCAAGTTTCACTGTTGGGATTGATAGTGGCTCTCAAGACATCAAGTACTTTCTTATTGGTTCGTTCCGCTAACCCATTGCTGGCAGGATGATGAGGAACAATGGTGGATTTAGAGATCTTGTACAAGGTACACAAATTTTCAAGAATTTCATTACAGAATTCACCTCCATTATCTGTTACTAGGGACTTAGGGGTGGTATGCCTGCAGATAATGCGTTCTTTAAACGCTTTTGCTACTGTCTCGGCAGTCTTATCTGCAATAGGAACTAACTCACAATATCTGGTGAAATGGTCTACCATAACACACAGATGTTTGTTGCCTTGGAGGGAACATTGGAAATTAGTTAACAAATCTAGCGCAACTCTTTCCCAAGGTTCGCTAGTAGTTGGATACACTTGGATTGGATTAGGACCATTAGCATTTGTGGGAGTTCGATACGTGGATTAGGTAAGAAATACTCACGTAGGCTGTTATTACGTATAATTGCTGTTATGTGGAGTGAGCCCTTGCCAGCCGCACCTATCTCCTTGGCTACACTCGTAATACTGACTAGCCGGCTGCAGTACCCTATGTGAGGGGGCCTTTGAATACTGCTGAGGTCAGCACAATATGAAAGACCGTGACTCAGGCAGAGACGGTTGGTCGTTGAGTCTATGGACGGTTACTGGTAACTGGTTACTACTACTGAGAGCAGCACCAGTCATCCCGCAGCAGCAGTCATCCCGCAGCAGCAGTCATCGCGCAGCACCAGTCATCCCGCAGCACCAGTCATCCCGCAGCAGCAGTCATCCCGCAACAGCTGTCATCCCACAGCACCAGTCATCCCGCAGCAGCAGTCATCCCGCAGCAGCAGTCATCCCGCAGCACCAGTCATCTCGCAGCAGCAGTCATCCTGCAGCAGCAGTCATCCCGCAGCAGCAGTCATCCCGCAGCAGCAGTCATCCCGCAGCACCAGTCATCCCGCAGCACCAGTCATCCCGCAGCACCAGTCATCCCGCAGCAGCAGTCATCCTGCAGCACCAGTCGTCCCGCAGCACCAGTCATCCTGCAGCAGCAGTCATCCCGCAGCAGCAGTCATCCCGCAGCAGCAGTCATCCCGCAGCAGCAGTCATCCCGCAGCAGCAGTCATCCCGCAGCAGCAGTCATCCCGCAGCACCAGTCGTCCCGCAGCACCAGTCATCCTGCAGCAGCAGTCATCCCGCAGCAGCAGTCATCCCGCAGCACCAGTCATCCCGCAGCAGCAGTCATCCCGCAGCAGCAGTCATCCCGCAGCAGCAGTCATCCCGCAGCAGCAGCCATCCCGCAGCAGCAGTCATCCCACAGCAGCAGTCATCCCGCAGCAGCAGTCATCCCGCAGCAGCAGTCATCCCGCAGCAGCAGTCATCCTGCAGCAGCAGTCATCCCGCAGCAGCAGTCATCCCGCAGCAGCAGTCATCCCGCAGCAGCAGTCATCCTGCAGCAGCAGTCATCCCGCAGCAGCAGTCATCCTTCAGCACCAGTTATCCCGCGGCAGCAGTCATCCCGCAGCAGCACTCATCCCGCAGCAGCAGTCATCCTGCAGCAGCAGTCATCCCGCAGCAGCAGTCATCCCGCAGCAGCAGTCATCCTGCAGCAGCAGTCATCCCGCAGCAGCAGTCATCCCGCAGCAGCAGTCATCCTGCAGCAGCAGTCATCCCGCAGCAGCAGTCATCCCGCAGCAGCAGTCATCCTGCAGCAGCAGTCATCCTGCAGCAGCAGTCATCCCGCAGCAGCAGTCATCCCGCAGCAGCAGTCATCCTCCAGCAGCAGTCATCCCGCAGCAGCAGTCATCCCGCAGCAGCAGTCATCCTGCAGCAGCAGTCATCCCGCAGCAGCAGTCATCCTGCAGCAGCAGTCATCCTGCAGCAGCAGTCATCCTGCAGCAGCAGTCATCCTGCAGCAGCAGTCATCCCGCAGCAGCAGACATCCCCCCAGCAGCAGTCATCCTGCAGCAGCAGTCATCCCGCAGCAGCAGTAAATCCCGCAGCAGCAGTCATCCTGCAGCAGCAGTCATCCTGCAGCAGCAGTCATCCCGCAGCAGCAGACATCCCGCAGCAGCAGTCATCCTGCAGCAGCAGTCATCCCGCAGCACCAGTCATCCCGCAGCAGCAGTCATCCCGCAGCAGCAGTCATCCTGCAGCAGCAGTCATCCTGCAGCAGCAGTCATCCCGCAGCAGCAGTCATCCCGCAGCACCAGTCATCCCGCAGCACCAGTCATCCTCCACCATTCTGGAATTTCTGTTATATATTATTTTCTAATCACCCATAAAGTGTCTAGTTTTCTCAGTTATTTAATTGAATGGTATTTTTTTGTTGGTGATTAACTGATCGAGACATAAGACACTGTCTTGTGTCTTAATTAAGACCCTGACACAGGTAACAATCAGACTGTGATGTCATGTTCAGTGTTTGAACTTGATCTGGTCGACCCCAGCTAGTTCCCTCACACAGTTTAAAACACTCGTTACATAGCAGTCAGTCCAACATGTTACCCTTTTTACAGGAGTTTGCATAAGCAAGTGTTAAGTCTGTGTATGGAGGTGTGGCCAGGGTGGTGTGGCCATGGTGCAGTGGGCAGGGTGGTGTGGCCATGGTGCGGTGGGCAGGGTGGTGTGGCCATGGTGGGACGGGCAGGGTGGTGTGGCCATGGTGCGGTGAGCAGGGTGGTGTGACCATGGTGGGGCAGGCAGGGTGGTGTGGCCATGGTGCGGTGGGCAGGGTGGTGTGGTCATGGTGCGGTGGGTAGGGTGGTGTGGCCATGGTGCGGTGGGCAGGGTGGTGTGGCCATGGTGCGGTGGGCAGGGTGGTGTGACCTTGGTGGGACGGTCAGGGTGGTGTGGCCATGGTGCGGTGGGCAGGGTGGTGTGGCCATGGTGCGGTGGGCAGGGTGGTGTGACCTTGGTGGGACGGTCAGGGTGGTGTGGGCCATGGTGCGGTGGGCAGGGTGGTGTGGCCATGGTGCGGTGGGCAGGGTGGTGTGACCTTGGTGGGACGGGCAGGGTGGTGTGGCCATGGTGCGGTGGGCAGGTGGTGTGACCTTGGTGGGACGGGCAGGGTGGTGTGGCCATGGTGCGGTGGGCAGGGTGGTTTGGCCATGGTGCGGTGGGCAGGGTGGTGTGACCATGGTGGGACGGGCAGGGTGGTGTGGTGGGCAGGGTGGTGTGACCATGGTGGGGCAGGCAGGGTGGTGTGGCCATGGTGCGGTGGGCAGGGTGGTGTGACCATGGTTGGGCAGGCAGGGTGGTGTGGCCATGGTGTGGTGGGCAGGTGGTGTGACCTTGGTGGGGCGAGCAGGGTGGTGTGGCCATGGTGCGGTGGGCAGGGTGGTGTGAGCATTGTGGGGCAGGCAGGGTGGTGTGGCCATTGTGGGATTGGTAGGGTAGTGTGGAGGTAACTTGTATGAGAGAAGAGAAAGTTCTCTGGCAGGAATGGTAAGATATCCTTCCCTCTTACACTTCCACTGAAGACAGTCTCGCACGCTCGCGCGCGCACACACATACACACACACACACACACACACACACACACACACACACACACACACACACACACACACACACACACACACACACACACACACACACACACACACACTAGTCCCAGAGCTCAGGGGAATGTCGTGCGAGGAAAGGTTGAGGGAAATCGGACTGACGACACTGGAGGACAGAAGGGTCAGGGGAGACATGATAACGACATACAAGATACTGTGGGGAATAGACAAGGTGGACAGAGATAGGATGTTCCAGAGAGGGGACACAGGGACAAGGGGTCACAACTGGAAGCTGAAGACTCAGACGAGTCACAAGGACGTTAGGAAGTATTTCTTCAGTCATAGAGTCGTCAGGAAGTGGAATAGCCTAGCAAGTGAAGTAGTGGAGGCAGGAACCATACATAATTTTAAGAAGAGGTATGACAAAGCTCAGTAAGCAGAGAGGGAGAGGACCTAGTAGCGATCAGTGAAAAGGCGGGGCCAGGAGCTGAGTCTCGACCCCTGCAACCACAATTAGGTGAGTACAATTAGGTGAGTACACACACACACACACACAC
>NW_026465114.1:7500-14133 GCF_026875155.1 Cherax quadricarinatus
TTATGATTGAGAGAGATAGTACCAGGGCTTAACTGATAAGAAATGTCACCATATCAAAAACAATATACTCAGATCACAACATAATTGAGGTTCAGACATGTATGCGTGGAGCCCCAGACCGACATAATGAGACTAGTCACGAGGGAGCATTCACCAAATTCAACTTCAATAACAAAAACATAAAGTGGGACCAAGTGAACCAAGTCCTTACCGATATAAGCTGGGAAGATATACTAAGCAACACAGACCCCAACTTATGCCTAGAACAGATTAACTTGGTGGCACTCGATGTATGCACAAGGCTTATTCCTCTAAGAAAAAGGAGGAGTAGATGTAAAACAGAAAGAGACAGGCGCTCCCTTTACAGGCGACGGAAAAGAATAACAGAGCGGCTAAAAGAGGTCAATATATCTGAAATGCGTAGGGAGACACTGGTCAGAGAAATAGCAAGCATCGAACTTAAGCTAAAGAATCCTTTAGGAGTCAGGAATCGCGGAAGAACTAAAAGCCATAAAATGAAATCGAAAGAAACCCGAAGTATTTCTTCTCCTATGCCAAATCAAAGTCGAGAACAACGTCCAGTATTGGGCCCCTACTTAAACAAGATGGGTCCTACACAGATGACAGCAAGGAAATGAGTGAGCTACTCAAGTCCCAATATGACTCAGTTTTTAGCAAGCCACTAACCAGACTGAGAGTCGAAGATCAAAATGAATTTTTTATGAGAGAGCCACAAAATTATATTAACACAAGCCTATCCGATGTTATCCTGACGCCAAATGACTTCGAACAGGCGATAAATGACATGCCCATGCACTCTGCCCCAGGGCCAGACTCATGGAACTCCGTGTTCATCAAGAACTGCAAGAAGCCCCTATCACGAGCCTTTTCCATCCTATGGAGAGGGAGCATGGACACGGGGGTCGTCCCACAGTTACTAAAAACAACAGACATAGCCCCACTCCACAAAGGGGGCAGTAAAGCAACAGCAAATAACTACAGACCAATAGCACTAACATCCCATATCATAAAAATCTTTGAAAGGGTCCTAAGAAGCAAGATCACCACCCATCTAGAAATCCATCAGTTACACAACCCAGGGCAACATGGGTTTAGAACAGGTCGCTCCTGTCTGTCTCAACTATTGGATCACTACGACAAGGTCCTAAATGCACTAGAAGACAAAAAGAATGCAGATGTAATATATACAGACTTTGCAAAAGCCTTCGACAAGTGTGACCATGGCGTAATAGCGCACAAAATGTGTGCTAAAGGAATAACAGGAAAAGTCGGC
Organism: Cherax quadricarinatus; assembly: GCF_026875155.1. Classification (NCBI taxonomy): domain Eukaryota; kingdom Metazoa; phylum Arthropoda; class Malacostraca; order Decapoda; family Parastacidae; genus Cherax; species Cherax quadricarinatus. The sequence continues at coordinate 8,795 of NW_026465114.1, forward strand.
CGATGGATCTATAATTTCCTCACTAACAGAACACAGAGAGTAGTCGTCAACAGAGTAAAGTCCGAGGCAGCTACGGTGAAAAGCTCTGTTCCACAAGGCACAGGACTCGCTCCCATCTTGTTCCTCATCCTCATATCCAACATAGACAAGGATGTCAGCCACAGCACCATGTCTTCCTTTGCAGATGACACCCGAATCTGCATGACAGTGTCTTCCATTGCAGACACTGCAAGGCTCCCTGGAACGCAGGTGGGAGAGATACATGATTATATACACCTGGAAAATCCTAGAGGGACTAGTACCGAACTTGCACACGAAAATCACTCACTACGAAAGCAAAAGACTTGGCAGATGATGCAACATCCCCCCAATGAAAAGCAGGGGTGTCACTAGCACGTTAAGAGACCATACAATAAGTGTCAGGGGCCCGAGACTGTTCAACTGCCTCCCAGCATACATAAGGGGGATTACCAACAGACCCTGGCAGTCTTCAAGCTGGCACTGGACAAGCACCTAAAGTCGGTTCCTGACCAGCCGGGCTGTGGCTCTGTTATTACTGTTCTTGCTGCTGAACAGCGGTTTAGTGCCGATGAAGGTAGCGTAGGTAGCAATGATACAGCCGTGGACTAGTTTGGCTTTAATTGGGTAGGAGTGCGTACACAACGGGCAGTGTGAGGGAGTGACCGCAAGCCAGTCCATGGAGGGGGAGCACTTGTGTCTATCAAGAGGGTCAGCCTAGGAGTGAGAGCGAATGGGCTGAGCCTCCCACTGACCTGGGTGAGCCTACAGAGGGCAGCACCTAAATGCCACGAAATATGAACTAGTCAGAGCAGATGGCTAGGCTGTGTGTTCTGACAGTACAGCTCGTACGTTGGTTTGCGTGCAGCCAGAAGCAACAGCCTGGTTGATCAGGCTCTGATCCACCAGGAGGCCTGGTCACAGACCGGGCCGCGGGGGCGTTGACCCCCGGAACTCTCTCCAGGTAAACTCCAGATAAACTCCAGTTGCTAGGTCGATCGTAGATAATATCAGGAGACTGAACTTGGCAAGGAGAGTGTGCAGACACGCAACTGTGCAAGGTACCAGCAAGAACCATACCACGTTGAATGCACCGCTTCTCGTCCAATCAGCGAAGTTAAGCAACATTCGGTTTGGTTAGTACTTGGATGGGTGACTGCCTGGGAACACCAAATGCTGTTGGCATAAATCTTGTAAGGACCCCAATGGAAATAAGTCACTGTGACTTTTTTGGGTTATCCCAGGTTATCTACACATTTGCTGCTATGTATGATAATCTATGTAACTGTATTTGTGTATACCTGATTAAACTTACTTAACATCCATTGTGGGGTCTGGGAATACAAAGAAACCAAAACAAAAACAAAAGAAAAAAAGTGCCTTTTTAAGGCCCCCCCCCCCGCTGCCTCCTTAGCTGTCCGGGTATAATCTCAGCTGTCAGGGTATACATCTCAGCTGTCAGGGGTATACATTTTGGGCTGCCCGGGGTATACATCTCTCCCTCTTTTAATATACAATGTTTACCTCACTTTTTTTATACATTTCTTGCCGAGAGCACAACATGTTAGTTTTATTATGGGGTTAACAATGTTTTTATTTTTGGGTTAAAAATGTTTTTATTATGTGGTTAAACAATGTTTTTTACATGTAAAAAAATCATCTCTATCTGAAGAAAAAAAATAAAATAATTTAAATTTGAAAAAAAATTAAATGATAAACCAAGAATAGAGGTAATTTAAAGGGTAAGGAAAAGTTTTTTGGTTAGAGGTAAGCTTGAAAGTGGAAAGGAAAAGTTTGTATGTATTTCAGCTGGGCTTGTAGGTCTCTGGGAGCCCAAATTTTAAAAACCAAATTTATATGGTCCCTTCCCTTGGGGAAAGTCTGTCAGAGACATCCTTTTCGGCTTATGTATAGCTCCTTTGTTCGCCCACTGGCGTCAGGTCTACACGGGGTGCCACCTATGTGCAGGGTGCTTACTACCAATAAGCCCAGGAAAGGCATGATCGTGAGATTTTTTGCGAAACTCTGGCCTGGGTCAAGCTCTGAGAGAAGACATCGGGGGAGCTGCGCTGTGAGCAGAGTCGGGAGAGATGTGGAGAGTGAGCGGGCTCTGGGCCCGTGAGCGAGCTGGGCGGAGGGGTCTGGGAGGAGAGATGTTGGAGACTTGGGCAGAGTACGGGTTGGGCTATCGTGCTGTATAGGTTTGGGGGCCCCGTGGCTTAGTTCCGGGGGAACTGTCCTTTTAACTATATTGTAAGTTAATTCATTTTTTTCAAGCTGATTGTATTCCTTGTCCATGCTTATACTACCCCCATTTTTTAAACCCCAATGATTTTACTCCCGTTCCCAAATATATTATTGTACAAGTACTTAAAAATAAATGTGTTTGAGGAATAGTAAGTTCTCTGCCCCCTTATTGTATTTCTATTTTTTAAATTTTTTTTTTTTAGTTAAAGTGTGAGGGGTGAGTAGGTGGTGTGAGTAATGAGAGGTGAAGGTGTAGTTACCAGTGACCTCACATTACCTACCGACCTCCGCTAATCATCTCTCCTACCACCTCGCCAGCCTATCCCTTGCCTATACATACTCCCTTACTCCCATATTCCCCGATTAATAAAATGCATTCCAGTACCCCCTACATGACATGGTGTCTAAGCGGTGGTGGTTCTTTTTATTTTTATAGTAGGAACCAGTCCCATGTGCCTTATTTTTGACTGCTCGGTTATACTTATGTTATGCTACCATTTGCTACCACTTTTTTCTTGTATGTGTAAGGTTAAAGTAAATATCTGTGTGATATTATAATCCTAGTGACCTTAACTGACCTTTTTTGACGGTGGGTCTGAGTAATTGTGTGGTTGTATTATTATATTTGGTGGAGTTGTGTGTTGGTTTGGGATAAATGGTGGAAGGTGTGAAAGTTTGGGTGAGACTTTTGGGGGAAACAATTACTGGCCGAAATTGAATACTTACAGATGAATGTGAAGTCACTCAGCCCGCCTTGATGTGCCCAGTCACACAGCTGATGATCCCCATTAGATGTATTGCTGCCCTGGTCTGTCATCCATTGTAGTGGGTGTCTGTCTGCATCACCCAGCCTCTGTGACCATCACCCGCGGACCGCCAGTTACCCGCAGTTGCCAGGACTGCACCTGCTGTTGATGACCTGAAGTGACCTCACCTCACCTCACCTCGAGCAACTGACCATAGCCTGCCACGGCTGATGTCAGCTGCTTATGATGCTGTGGCCGGGCTGTGATAAGAACATAAGAACATAAGAACGAAGGAACACTGCAGAAGGCCTACTGGCCCATGCGAGGCAGGTCCAAGTCTCCTACCGGCTTAAGCCAATGCACCCAACCTAGTCAGGTCAGGTCACATTGACTTAAGGGAGGAACACGGCAACCGACCTGGTAGCACAAGCTATCAGGTCCAACTCACACCCACCCACATCCACTCATGTATTTATCCAACCTATTTTTAAAGCTACACAACGTTCTGGCCTCTATAACTGTACTCGGGAGTTTGTTCCACTCATCCACAACTCTATTACCAAACCAGTACTTACCTTTTATCCTTCCTGAATCTGAATTTTTCCAACTTAAAACCATTGCTGCGAGTCCTGTCTAGGCTAGATATTTTCAGCACACTATTTACATCCCCTTTATTTATTCCTGTCTTCATTTATACACCTCAATCATATCCCCCCTAATTCTACGTCTTTCTAAGAGAGTGCAGATTCAGGGCCCTTAGTCTATCCTCATAGGGAAGGTTTCTGATACATGGGATCAACTTTGTCATCCTCCTTTGTACATTTTCCAGAGAATTTATATCCATTCTGTAATACGGTGACCAAAACTGTGCATCATAGTCTAAATGAGGCCTAACCAAGGATGTATAGAGTTGAAGAACAACCTGAGGACTCCTATTATTTATGCTTCTTGATATGAAGCCAAGGATTCTATTAGCTTTATTGCGAACACTTATGCACTGTTGTCTTGGTTTCAGATTACTGCTAACCAGAACTCCTAAATCTTTTTCGCAATCAGTAATATTAAGATCTACATTATTTAGTTTATATGTGGCATGAGATGCCGGGACTGTGCTGCGATGCTGTAGCCGTGCTGCGATGCTGTGGCCGTGCTGTGTGCTGCTGTGATACGGCCGTGCTGTGTGCTGCTGTGATACGGCCGTGCTGTGTGCTGCTGTGATACGGCCGTGCTGTGATGATGGCTATGCTTTGGCCGTGCTGTGATGCTGCAGTGCTGCCTAGCTCAAAAGGAGGAGATGGCGGTGGCGCTGCAGTGGTGTGTGAGGGATTCTGGCTGGTGTGCCAGGATAAGAGAGCCTGCTATCAAGGACGGTATGGAGGTGTATCCTACCTTGCTGGTCGACCTGTACGACCAGTATGCGGGGATGTCCTGCCTTCCATGAGAGACAATTGAGAGTGTGAGATGTCCCCAACCTACTTTGACTTGCCAGAAGTGTTAGTGTTACCTGTATGAAATAAGGTGACCTTGAATACGGTCCAGTGATTATGGCCGCCTTGTTTTATGAGGCCAGTGAATCCTAGTAGTGGCATAAGATAATGGAGGGTCTTAGCTGCGATGCCTGCCCTGTCTCGATTTTCAGATGTTGTAGCGTGCATGTGAAGTGTGCTGAAAATGCGACCTTGGTGGTCGTGAAGTGGTCCAGTTGCAGTTACTTGAAAGAATGCAACCCGTTGGAGCAGTTTTCCACGCCAAAGAAACCTAGAGAGGTTTGGCCCAATGGTTAACGTGCGAGGGTGACTAGCATTGGCTAGTGCATTTCTAGTAGAAGTAGGAAGGCACTGGAGCCCGATATTTAGGTTTAAGGAGAAATGACGGGTAAGGAGGCTTTGCACCAGAGAGCAACTGTTATGCTGGTCAACTGCCAGGTGTACTGATTATGCTGCCTTGTGGTAGATGAGAAGGTTGAGGGAATGTATGTAGTTGAATAATTTTGTATTATGTTATGTATAATTTTGTCTTTGTATTGTAATAGAATTAAGGGATTAGGATTAAAATAGTCTAATAACTTAGAACAAATTGTCCTAGTTCTCAGATATTTTAAATTGGGGAGAAAGGGGGATGTGATGTAGTCCAGCTGGGCTTGTGAGTCTCTGGGGAGACCTAATTTAACCAATTATATGGTCACCTTGCCTTGGCAAATGTCTGTCAGAGACATGCCTTTTCGGCTTATGTATCAGCTCCTTGTTCGTCATGGCGTCAGGTCTTTCAGTGGTCACACCCCATTGTGCTTGGACTACCACAAAGCCCCAAGGGAAAAGGGTGATGTGA
>NW_026465115.1:0-14519 GCF_026875155.1 Cherax quadricarinatus
CCCTTTATTTTAAAAAAAAGAAAGTATTGGGTTTGTAAAAATTTTGTTTGTTCAGCTTCGGGGAGTGTCTGACGTCACCTCACTAGGCTTCCCCTCGCTAGGCTGCTCCTCCCTAGTCAACACTATCTTCACCTTATCTATGCTATTTCTGCTCTAATTCTGGTAATAACTTGCAGGAGTGAGTGACCAGTAACTAACAGTGATGCAAGACCAGGATTCAGAACCCCACAACAACCCCAACAGGTGAGTGATACCTTTCGCTGGCAGTGATGCGATGACAAGTTGCCAGATGCTGATGACGTAGTCGTCGTACATACGCCTTCTATCACTATTTTGAAAATTCTTCACCTGTGATCTTTATAACCGTATATGCTCATACATCCCACGTCCCTCAAGTGATTTTACTTATTATAGAATATGTAGACAGCCTGTACTGTCTGCACAGACAGCCCATGCTGTCTGCCAGCTTAGTTCATATTTCGCGCCACTCAGGTGCTGCCATCTATAGGCCTTGCCACTTCAGTATGCCCAGACTTGCCTCGCTCTCACTCACTCTCTCACACAGCGGCCTAGCAGGAAGTCACAAGTACTCCCAGCTCTCTCTCGTGGGCATGGCCCTGCCCGGGCCATGGGCACAAACACACAAGCCTGTGTAACCCAACACTACTTAACAATAAAGTAAGAAGCCTCCGAAGAGATATATCATTCACACCCCGCTTACAGCCTACCAAAATAACCCTTCGTTATTTGCCTCGCTCTCACTCACTCTCTCACACAGCGGCCTAGCAGGAAGTCACAAGTACTCCCAGCTCTCTCTCGTGGGCATGGCCCTGCCCGGGCCATGGGCACAAACACACAAGCCTGTGTAACCCAACACTAGTTATCAATAAAGTAAGAAGCCTCCGAAGAAGTATATCATTAACACCCCGTTACAGCTCACCAAACAAACCTCGTTATAAATGGTGACAGCGGTGCTTGCAGAAGTTGTGTTTGCCGGGAGAGAGGGAGTAAGAGTTATGAAGTCATCTTCACTTCATCACCCTACACAAGAAGCATCCGTCTCTCAACGAGTTATCCTGATGTCGTGTCTGCACGTTTGAGCATCCAGACACAGGTACAAGCAGGATCCAGCCGAAATTTATCGAAATTCTCCGAGAATTGTGAGTGGCGTCACAGTGACCCCACACTACAGCGTCCCCAGCGTCTCACGCTACAGTGTCCCACGCTGTTTCTCAAGTCACGTGTTCAGCGTCACTTGTATGTTGCTGTGTTGTTCAGCTCAGCACAGCTGTTTTCAGCAAGCCAGAGGTGAGTTTTGTGGTGATTTCTGCGTCCAGTGTGAGCTTCTCCACGTGTTTGTGGGTGGGGGAGGAGAGGAGAGGAAGTGGCTGTTCCTTACCTTGCCCATGCTCGCCCCGCCATGCACTCACCCACGCTCCTCGCCACCACACTACCATACACCACTCACACTACTCACTCCCTCTGCTGTGTTTTTTCTGCTGTTTTTCGTGTGATTCGTCGCCAGTGCTGTGTATCCGAGTGCCCGAGGCCACTCGAAGCTGCGTGGATCAGCATCCCACGTAGATCACGACACCACGTGAATCGACACCACGTTGGGTGTGGACGATGTCACGTAGACCTACAAAGCCACGTGAGTTACCAGATGTCCCAGGCCTCATGCTGTGGTCTGCTGCCCGCATCACATCGACGCTACCCACGATGCTGCCCGACTTCATGACGTCACGTTGTCTGCCTGACGTCACCTCGAGATGTCTGCCTGACGTCACCTCGAGATGTCTGCTGACGTCACCTCGCGATGTCTGCCTGACGTCACCTCGAGATGTCTGCTGACGTCACCCACGATGCTGCCCGACTTCATGACGTCACGATGTCTGCTGACGTCACCTCACGATGTCTGCCTGACGTCACCTCGAGATGTCTTCTGACGTCACCTCGAGATGTCTTCTGACGTCACCTCACGATGTCTGCTGACGTCACCTCACGATGTCTGCCTGACGTCACCTCGAGATGTCTGTTGACGTCACTGCTGCTGACGTCACCTTGCGACATCACGCCTGACATCACATGATGTCACATCGAGTGTTCTAGTAATTATTTCAGTATTGTCGAGAAGATTGAGAGAAGATATATGTCGTGTGTTAATTAATTCCTCTCAGTCAGTGTTCTCACATTTTAGCATGTCTTAGTCAGTTTTATGCGCAGAAAAGCATCATTTGCTAGTTAAGCCATGTTGTACCGTATGTACAGCGGTGTGTGTTTGTAAGTTTTCCGTGTGTCCAGTGAGGTCTGTGGTCAGACCCTTGAGTTGTACCACTAAGTCACCCACCCGCTCTGACCAGTGTTTGACAGCTGATTTCTCAGCCCTGAGCGTACGAGCCCTCTTGTACAGAAAGCTTTTATGCTCGTCGCTCGTGTTGTTCTGCAGAATCGTACCTGCTACGATTCCCATCAAGATTTGTTTCACTTCACCTCCAGACCGTCAGAGTGCAGTTATATGTAGAGAAAACAAGTCTGGGGACGCTTAGACTAAACCTCTGCTTATAACTCCAACTGTCGAGAGATGATACTCGTCAAGCCGCAGCCAGGCCTGTCGGCAGGCGCTGTGTCAGCCTCGTGTCACAAGCTTCAGTGAGCAGCCTGCACAAAGATGATGTCACTTTGACTGCTAGCTCTCTCACTGCAGTCTGGTGTACGATGTTTACGACTCCCAGATGTTTCGCCCAGTCGTCTCTGCCACGACTCGCTCCACAACTCGCTCCACGCTCGCCGGCAGTGACAACCCAGCAGTGACAGTACCAGTCGAGAAGTGTCCTCCTGAGTCGCTTGCCAGAAGTCCTGCCAGTTGCCGAGTTTTTGTCGACGCCTCACTCGAGGGCACCAGCATGTCGTGCCCCAGTTGAGTGAAAACCTGCAGCGACTCTACGATGTCTGCTTCACCGTTCCAGAGGAGACCGTACCCTGTTACGTCACAGCTCAGCCGCAGCGATGTCTCCCGTGTTGCAGTATCTGTCCAGACGCAGGAAGGCGTTGCAGTGATGCCCTTCGACGCTCACTGCCTTTGACCACGATGTTTAGCACACCCCACATGTTTTTTTCTTCCCTCCCTGTAGGAAGTTTTTTTTTCCCATGTCCATATGTATATATATGTTTTTATTTTGTGTTCTGTGCCCTGTTCCTACGAGAGAGAGACCGAGTTTCTTTTACTACCAGTATTGTCGCGTCGGGACGACGCGCGATAGGTGGCCGAGCGTATGTAGACAGCCTGTACTGTCTGCACAGACAGCCCATGCTGTCTGCCAGCTTAGTTCATATTTCGCGCCACTCAGGTGCTGCCATCTATAGGCCTTGCCACTTCAGTATGCCCAGACTTGCCTCGCTCTCACTCACTCTCTCACACAGCGGCCTAGCAGGAAGTCACAAGTACTCCCAGCTCTCTCTCGTGGGCATGGCCCTGCCCGGGCCATGGGCACAAACACACAAGCCTGTGTAACCCAACACTACTTAACAATAAAGTAAGAAGCCTCCGAAGAGATATATCATTCACACCCCGCTTACAGCCTACCAAAATAACCCTTCGTTATAAATACACTTCACTTATATTAGAATACACTTCACATTCGGTGTTGCACTTTATATGTATAATGTGACACAACTGTTGTGACGTCACTGCTTCAGCAGGCCTACTGTCACCTTCCCTTGTTATATATTATATTTTTACTTTCTACTTTTGCTTATTAACTTTTTCACTCTCACTGTATGGTGCCCCACATTTCACTTGTTATCCAATCTCTCGAAATTCTTGAACACCCACTTCCACACTCACTTGAATCTTTGTATATTTGATTCTTTGTAGCAACTGAAGCCTACTAGCCACTAACGGTTTGACACTTTGAAATATTAAAGATTTCAGGATTCCTCTCGACTTTTTTTAACTAATAACTCTGGTTATCACTCGTAGGATTATTCACTGACGTTGTCACTACCACTGATTACTGCTAGCAGATGCTGCACGCCTTAAAAACACTAAAGTTCTTGGAGCCTTGTGCCCCCATGTCTGCTGACTGACTGTGTGTGTGTGTGTGTGTGTGTGTGTGTGTGTGTGTGTGTGTGTGTGTGTATGTGTGCAAGAGTGTGTGTACTCACCTATTTGTACTCGCCTATTTGTGGTTGCATTGGTCGAGTCTTAGCTCCTGGCTCTGCCTCTTCACTGGTTGCCACTGGATCCTCTCTCTCTCCTTGCTCCATGAGCTTTATCAAACCTCGCCTTAAAGCTATGTATGGTCCCCGCCTCCACTACGTCACTTTCTAGGCTATTCCACTGCCTGACAACACTATGACTGAAGAAATATTTCCTAACATCCCTTTGACTCATCTGAGTCTTCAACTTCCAATTGTGACCTCTTGTTTCTGTGTCCCCTCCCTGGAACATCGTGTCTTTGTCCACCTTGTCTATTCCGTGCAGTATTTTATATGTCGTTATCATGTCTCCCTTGACCCTTCTGTCCTCCAGTGTCGTCTGGCCGATTTCCCTTAACCTTTCTTCATAGGACATTCCCCTTAGCTCTGGAACTAGCCTTTTCGCAAACCTTTGCACTTTCTCTAGTTTCTTGATGTGCTTGATCAGGTGTGGGCTCCAGACATGTGTTGTATACTCCAGTATGGGCCTGACGTACACGGTCTACAGTGTCTTGAACGATTCCTTGCTATAGTATCAGAATGCTGTTCTCAGGTTTGCCATGCGCCCATATGCTGCAGCAGTTATCTGGTTGATGTGTGCTTCGGAGACATGCTTGGTGTTATACTCACCCCAAGATCTTTCTCCTTGAGCGAAGTTTGCAGTCTTTGTCCACCTAGCCTATACTCCGTCTGCGGTCTTCTGTGCCCTTCCCCTATCTTCATGACTTTGCATTTGGCGGGGTTAAATTAGAGACGCCAGTTGCTGGACCAGGTGTCCAGTCAGTCCAGGTCTCGTTGAAGTCCTGCCTGATCCTCATCTGATTTAATTCTCATCATTAACTTCACATCGTCTGCGAACAGGGACACATATACCAAAAGTAGCACTGGTCTTAGGAACGACCCCTGTGGGACCCCGCTCGTCACAGGTGCCCACTGTGATACCTCATTACGTACCATGACTCGTTGTTGCCTCCCTGTCAGGTATTCTATGATCCATTGCAGTGCCCTTCATGTTATATGCGCCTGATCCTCTAGCTTCTGCACTAATCTCTTGTGAGGAACTGTGTCAAAGGTCTTCTTGCAGTCCTGGAAAATGCAGTCAACCCACCCCTCTCTCTCGTGTCTTATTTCTGTTACTTTATCATAAAACTCCAGAAGGTTTATGACACAGGATTTGCCTTCTATGAATCCGTGCTAGTTGGCATTTATACTCTTGTTCCGTTCCAGGTGCTCCACCACTCTCCTCCTGGTCTAAACTATAGACCTCCTGGTCTATAGTTTAGTGCCTCTTTCCTGTCTCCTTTTTTAAAAATGGGAACTACATTTGCCGTCTTCCATACCTCAGGTAGTTGCCCAGTTTCCAGGGATGTGTTGAAGACTGTGGTGAGTGGCACACACAGTATATCTGCTCCCTCTCTAAGGACCAACGAGGAGATGTTGTCCGGTCCCATTGCCTTTGAGGTATCGATGTCCCTTAGCAGCTTCTTCACCTCCTCCTCATTTGTATTTATGTCATCCAACACTTGTTGATACATTCCTTGCTGGTGTCCCTATCTGGTCTGTCCCCCCAGAGACCTTCCTGTCTCCACTGTAAATACTTCCTTAAATCTCATGTTGAGCTCCTCACATACCTCTTGATCGTTTCTTGCGAGTTCTGCACCTTCTTTCCTCAGCCTTATCACCTGGTCGTTGACTGTTGTCTTCCTCCTAATGTGGCTATACAGCAGTTTCGTGTCAGACTTGACTTTCGATGCTATGTCGTTTTCGTACTGTCGCTGGGCCTCCCTCCTTATCTGTGCATACTTGTTTCTGGCTCTTCTACTAATCTCCTAATTTTCCTGGGTCCTTTGCCTCTTGTACCTTTTCCATTTTTGTGGTTCACTTAGTTTTTGCCTCCCTAACTTTCGGGTAAACCAAGGACTCGCTTTGGTCTTCCAGTTTATTTTTTATTTCCCTTGGGAACAAACCTTTCCTTTGCCTCCTTGCACTTTGTTGTTACAAATTCCATCTTTCTTGTTTACTAATTTTCCTACCAGTTCTCTTTTTCCACTGAACCTCCTGCAGGAAGTTCCTCATACCTGGTGTAGTCCCCCTTTTATAGTTTGGCTTTTTTCCCATTAAATTTCCCGGGTTTACCTTCCCACTTGTAACTCTCCTATATAATCAAAACTCAGAACCACCTGATCGCTAGCTCCAAGGGGGGCCTCTCGTAATGATGTCCTCAATGTCTGAGCGCTCAGGGTGTACACAGGATCCAGTCTTGCTGGTTTTATCCTCCCCTCCCCCTCTTTGGGTAGTGTCCCTGGGCATGTTGATGCATGAGGTTTTCAAGTACCACATCCATCATCTTTGGGTCTCCATGTTTCGGGACCCCATGTGGCTCCAGGTTTTCCCCGTCAATCTCCATGTGGTTGAAATCGCCCCTTACCAATAACTTTGCTCTGCTCGAGTGAGCTGTTCTTGTCACCTCAGCCAGTGTAAACCACTATCGCTCTGTTGTTTTTTCGTACTCCTCTCTTGGTCTCCCCGCAGTTTTTGTGGTGGGTTATACACCTTTCCCAAAGACTACTTCATGTTCTCCAGATGAATTGTTCCTACTATATAGTCCCTTTCTCCAATCACGTGCATGCTTTCCATTTCCTCAAATCCCCATCGGTTTTTTATGAGCAATGCAACCCCTCCTCCCCCTCTACTCCTTCTATCTTTCCACAGGATCTGATATCCCGGTGAGAAGATTACGTCTGTTATTGTCGCAGCGAGTTTCCTTTGTGTGTGTGTGTGTGTGTGTTCTCACCTAGTTGTACTCACCTAGTTGAGGTTGCGGGGGTCGAGTCCGAGCTCCTGGCCCCGCCTCTTCACTGATCGCTACTAGGTCACTCTCCCTGAGCCATGAGCTTTATCATACCTCTGCTTAAAGCTATGTATGGATCCTGCCTCCACTACATCGCTTCCCAAACTATTCCACTTACTGACTACTCTGTGCTGAAGGAAATTACTTCCTAACATCCCTGTGATTCATCTGTGTCTTCAGCTTCCCAAATGTATCCCCTTGTTACTGTGTCCAATCTCTGGAAAAATCCTGTCTTTGTGTGTGTGTGTGTGTGTGTGTGTGTGTGTGTGTGTGTGTGTGTGTGTTTTGTGTGTGTGTTGTGTGTGTGTGTGTGTTGTGTGTATATATGTGTGTGTTGTGTGTGTGTGTGTGTGCGTGTGTGTGTGTGTGTGTGTGTGTGTGTGTATGTGTGTGTGTGTGTGTGTGTGTGTGTGTGTGTGTGTTTTGTGTGTTGTGTGTGTGTGTGTATGTGTGTGAGTGCATCTGTGTGTGTGTTTGTGAGTTGTATATGTGTGTGTGAGTGTATATGTGTGAGTGTATATGTGTGTTTTGTGTTGTGGTGTGTGTGTGTGTACTCACCTAGTTCACCTAGTTGAGGTTGCGGGGGTCGAGTTCCGAGCTCCCGGCCCCGCCTCTCAATGATCGCTACTAGGTCCCTCCTGGCCGTGGTTTATCATACCTTCTTTTTAAAGTATGTATGGATCTGCCTCCCACTTCCCTTTTGACATTGTCTGGGAAAAAAATCCAACATCCCATCATCGGGTTCCTTCGCCCCTTTTCCCCGTTTTTCCCAATCTCTGGAAAACCCGCTTTTTTTGTTGGGTGGGGGGTTTGTTTTTGTGTTTTTTGTTGTTGTTTTTGGTTTTTTTGGTTTATTTGTGGTTTTTTTTTTGTTTTTTTTTTTTGGGGGGTTGGTTTTTTGGGGGTTTTTTTTTTTTGTGTTTTTTTTTTTGTTTTGGAGGGGTTTTCATCTTTTTTTTTTTTGATTTTTGGGTGGAATTTGGTTGTTATTTGGGGTTTTTGGTGTGTGTGTGTTTTTCCCTTTTTAATGTTGGGTTTGGGGGGTGGGCCCCGGCCCCCCCCCCTCCCCCCCGGCACTCTCCCTGAGCCTGGGTTTTTAACCCTTTTAAAAATTTTGGGGTCCTGCCTCCCTACTGCTTCCCAAACTATTCCATTTAAATGACTACTCTGTGGCTAAAGGGAAATACTTCCTAACATCCCTGTGATTCATCTGTGTCTTTAGCTTCCAACTGTGTCCCATTGTTACTGTGTCCAATCTCTGGAACATCCTGTCTTTGTCCACCTTGTCAATTCCTCTCAGTATTTTGTATGTTGTTATCATGTCCCCCCTATCTCTCCTGTCCCCCAGTGTCGTCAGGTTGTTTTCCCCTTAACCTCTCCTCGTAGGACATACCCCCTTAGCTCTGGGATAGTCTTGTTGCAAACCTTTGCACTTTCTCTAGTTTCTTTACTGCTTGGCTGGGTTTGTGGGTTCCAAACGGGTTTGCCGCAAAACTCCAATATGGGCTAACGTATACGGTTTTACAGGGCCTGAACGATTCCTTATTAAGATGTCGGAATGCTGTTTGAGGTTTGCTAGGCGCCCATATGCTGCAGCAGTTTTTTTGGTTGATGTGCGCTTCAGGAGATGTGCCTGGTGTTATATCCCCCCAAGATCTTTTCCTTGAGTGAGGTTTGTGTCTTGACCCCCTAGACTGACTCCGTCTGCGGCCTTCTTTCCCCTTCCCCAATCTTCATGACTTTGCACTTGGTGGGATTGAACTCCAGGAGCCAATTGCTGGACCAGTTCTGCACCCTGTCCAGATCCCTTTGTATTCTGCCTGGTCTTCGATCGAGGGGTATTCTTCTCATCAACCTTCACGTCATCTCAAACAGGGACACCCGAGCTATTCCTTCCGTATGTCGTTCACAAATCCAGAACAGCACGGTCCTAGGACTGCCCCCTGCGGGACCCCGCTGGTCACAGGTGCCCACTCGGGACACCTCGCCACGTACCATGACTCGCCTGCTGTCTTCCTGACAAGTATTCCCTGACCCATTGTAGTGCCTTCCTGTTATCCCTGCTTGGTCCTCCAGTTTTTGCACCAATCTCTTGTGTGGAACTGTGTCAAACGCCTTCTTGCAGTCCAAGGGAAAAAGCAATCCACCCACCCCTCTCTCTCTTGTCTTACTGCTGTACCATGTCATAGAACTCCCAGTAGGTTTGTGACACAGGATTTCCCGTCCTGAACCATGCTGGCTGCTGTTGATGAGATCATTCCTTTTAGGTGTTCCACCACTCTTCCCTGATAATCTTCTCCATGATTTTGCATACTATACATGTCGTGACACTGGTCTGTAGTTTTTAAAGTTCCCTGTCTGTCTCCTTTTTTAAAGATTGGGGACTATTTGCTGTCTTCCATGCCTCAGGCAATCTCCCTGTTTCGATAGATGTATTGAATATTGTTTTTAGGGGTACACATAGTGCCTCTGCTCCCCTCTCTCAATACCCATGGGGAGATGTTATCTGGCCCCATTTTCCTTTTAGGTATCTAGCTCATCAGAAGCCTCTTCACTTCTTCCTCGGTTGTGTGCACTGTGTCCAGCACTTGGTGGTGTGCCCCACCTCTCCGTCTTTCTGGAGTCCCTTCTGTCTCCTCTGTGAACACTTCTTTGAATCTCTTGTTGAGTTATTCACTATTCCGGTCATTTCCTGTTGTCTTCCTTTCCCCCTTCCTTCCTTAGCTGATTACCTGGTCCTTGACTGTTGTTTTCCTCCTGATGTGGCTGTACAACAGTTTCGGGTCAGATTTGGCTTTCGCTGCTATGTCATTTTCATATTGTCTTTGGGCCTCCCTTCTTATCTGTGCATATTCATTTCTGGCTTACGACTGTTCTCCTTATTCTCCTGGGTCCTTTGGGCCCTTTTATATTTCTTCCATTCCCTAGCACACTGGTTTTTGCCTCCCCGCACCTTTGGGTAAACCATGGGCTCATCCTGGCCTTTTTTTATTTTCCCCTGTTACCCTTTTGGTACAAAACCCCTCCCCAGCCCCTTTCATTTTTTTTGCTACATTTTTTCCATCATCTCATTACGGGTTTTCCCTGCCAGTTCTCTGTCCCACTAAACCCCCTTTTTTTTTAAAAGGTAGTTCCCTCTTTTCCTGGGTATTTCCCCCTTTTTTTTGTAGTTTGGCTTCTTCGCCCCTGGCCTTTCCGGGCTTCTCCCTCCATTTTGAAACTCAAAATTGTGTTTTCGAAGCTTACAACCACATGGCCCCACGGGGCCCCAAGGGGCCCTTTCATTTTGGGATGTCCTCGAAAACTGCACTACTGAAGGGGGAATTTAAAAAAAGGTCCCCCTTTCGGGGTTCATCCTTCCTCTTCTCTTTGTGTGCCCCTTTACGTTTTTGGTTTACATGTTTGTGTGTGTTTTTGTGTGTTTTGTGTGTGTGTGTGGTGTACTAACCTTTTTTATAAACCTATTTGTGGTTGCGGGGTCGAGTAAACAGCTCCTGGCCCCCCGCCCTTCGCTGTGTGTTTTGTGTGTGTGTGTGTGTGTGTGTGTGAGTGTATCTTGTGTGTTTTTGGTTTGAAATCTGTATTTTGTGTGTATCTGTGTTTTTGAGTGTAATCTGAAACGTGTGTGTGGGTGTGGTGTGGTGTTTGTTTGTGTGTGTGTGATTGTTCTGTGGGGTGTGTTTGTTGTTTTATCGGTGTGTGTGAGTGTATCTGTTTTGTGGTGGTTGTGTGTGTGTGTGTTTTGTGTTGTGTGTGTGTGGGGTGTGTGTGTGTGTGTGTACCCCAACCTACCCCCCTATTTTGGGGTTGGGGGGGTTCGAACCCCCAAAATTTTCATGGCCCCGTCTTCACTGGTCGCTCCTAGGTCAATCTCCCTAAACCCGTGAGCTTTATCATACCTCTGCTTTAAACTATGTATGGATCCTGCCTCCACAACCCCGTTTCCCCAAACTATTCCATTTCCCTGACTACGTGGCTAAAAGAAATTTTTCCAACATCCTTGTGATTCATCCTTGTGTCTTCAATTTCCAACTGTGCCCCCTTGTTGCTGTGTCCCATGTCGGGGAATCCTGTCTTTGTCCCCTTTTTCAATTCCTCTCAATTTTTTTGTATTTTCTTTCAGCCCCCCCCTATCTCTCCTGTCCTCCAGTTTTCATCGGGTTTTTTTTTCCCCAAACCCCTTCCCTTCGTAGGACTACCTCTTGGGCTCGGAAGTAGTTGAAAACCCTTTTTGCACTTTCTCTAGTTTTTTTTAAACCGTGCTTGGCTGGGTGGGGGTTCCAAACGGGGGCCGCATCTCCAAAAATTGGGGCCCCTAACGTACACGGGGGTAAAAGGGCCTGAAAAATTTCCCTTAAAAAAAGAATCGGAATGCTGTTCTGGGGTTTTTGCTGGGGCCCCCATAGGTTTCAGGGGGTTATTTGGTTGATATGCGCTTCAGGAGATGTGCCGGGTGTTATACTCCCCCAAATTTTTTTCCTTGATTGAGGTTTGTGTTTTGGCCCCCCAAAAACCGTACTCCGTTGGGGTTTCCTTCTTTGCCCCCCCAATCTTCATGACTTTGCACTTGGGGGGGTTTAAAACTCCGGGAAGCCAATTGTTGTACCGGGCCTTGCAGCCTTTTCCGACCCCCTTTTGTGTTCTCCCGGTCTTCGATCAAAATGAATTTTTCCTTTTAAACCCCCCAAATCACCCTGCAAAGAGGGAAAATTCGGAGTCTATTTTTCCCGCAGGGTCTTTTCACAAATCCCAAAACAGCACTGGCCCTAGGATTAAACCCTTGTGGGCCCCCTTTGGCCCAAGGGTGCCCACTCTGAACCTCGCCACTTTTCCTGACTCGTGCTGCTTCCCGACAAGTATTACCTTTATCCATTGAGTGCCTTCCTTGTTATCCCCCGCTTTGGGCCTCCAGTTTTTTTCACTTAAATTTTTTGTGGTTTAAGTGTGTTTTAAAAGCCTTCTTTTAGTCCCAAAAAATGCAATCCCCCCCACCCTTTTTTCTCTTGTTTTACTGCCCGTCACCAAATTATAGAACTACAATTAATTTTTGTGACCCCCGGGTTTCCCTCCCGAAAAACCCTGGGTGCTGTTGTTTAGTCAAAACCTTCAGGTGTGTATGTTTGGGTGTGGTGTGTTGTGTGGTGTGTGGTGTGTGTGTGTGTTTTGTGTGTGTGTGTTTTGTGTGTGTCTGGGGTCTGTGTTAGTGTGGTGTGCTTTTCACCTATGTTTTGTGTGTGAGTCCCCTGTGTCCGTGTGTCCCGCTTGCGTGTGTGTGCCGGGGTGTGTGTGTGGGATGTGTGTGTTTTGTGTGTGGTTTGTTTGTGTGGGGTGTGTGTGGTGTGTGTGTGTGTGTTTGTGT
Source organism: Cherax quadricarinatus (assembly GCF_026875155.1). Classification (NCBI taxonomy): domain Eukaryota; kingdom Metazoa; phylum Arthropoda; class Malacostraca; order Decapoda; family Parastacidae; genus Cherax; species Cherax quadricarinatus. The sequence goes on from NW_026465115.1 coordinate 12,408, forward strand.
AGAATTTAAAGGATGTATAATCCTGCCCCCCATACTTCACTCTCCCTTTTCGTTTTCCCCCTCCCCGACGCTCTAAGGCTGAAGAAATACCTCCAATTTTGCGAGGGCAGTGGTCACCGGGTTTATCCCCGCCTAAGCTCAAAGGGGGTTTGCGTTGGGGGGTTACCAAGCACCCTGGCTTGTTTTAGGTTTTTTGAATCTCTGGTTTTAATGTCGAAAGCAGGAGATTCTACTTCTTCAGGGGGAAAAAAAAGGGGGCCCGAAGCTTCCATTGATGAGTTTTTGGGAGTTAGTGTGAGAAGGATTTAGCTTGGGGTAAGGAGGAAATTGGGGCCCCAGTATTTTAGGGGCGCCGCTTTAAATGGGGAAATGGCCCCACAATTCTGGAAGAAGAAAGATTGGGGGAGTTAATAGAGAAATGTGAAGGGAGGAAATCGTTATTTGTTTTTTCCCCAAAACTAGTGTACTTCAGTGGTTTGTGAGGTTGAAGGTACGACCCGATTTCCCCGCTAAACAAGGGAAAAATTTTTTAATGTAGGAGAAATCTCAGGGAAGATATATTTGGACCGTGCATTTTGTAAAAAGAGGGAAAAAAGGTCAGGGGGGAGGGTTTGCCCCCTTCCCGGAGCTGGTGGGTTTGGTTGGGCATAGTCAGCCCGGTTTGGTTAAATTTGGGGGTTAAAAAACATAATGGGAAAAAAGGCCATTATCTGTCTTATGGGTGGGGAGTAATAAAAGGGGGGGGGCAAGGACAGGAGCTGTGGAAAAAGTTCAGGTCAGCCCTAGAAGTAGTTAGGGCCCAAAAAAGGGATCTCATCTTTTTTAGATCTTGCCTTGGGAAAAGGGGAAAAGGCAATGATTGGGTGTCAGGGGAATTTGGGATTTAAATTTTCTGGCTAGCAAGTACTTTAAGGAACTTTTCTATTTCCCCTTCAAATTTAAAAACTGGGACCTAAAATTTTTTGGGGAAACATGATAAGTATTTCAAGGGATGGGGTTCATCTCTCGGCAATGGAGTGGGTTTCATTAGCCAATTCAATTGAGAGGGAAATTTATGACTTGTCTAGGAAATTTTTACTATAATTACAGAGTTGTTTGGGAACCCCCGAATGGGGGCACAATGTATATAAGATATTAAACTTTTCATATAATTTTATATTGTTTATATTTTTCAATAATAGGGTTTAAAACGTTAAAAATATTGCTTTTATTAGTATTTGACTTAGTTTTATTTTTTAGGTAGGGTGTAACATTCATATATTATTATTTGGTTTTCCCCCTTTTCAAGTCTTGATTGTATAACTACGTAAAAAAACGCTCGTGGTTTTATTCTGCCCGGGTTCTCGGTTTTTTTTTGGAGCCAAAATGTCCTGGACTATCACTGACGAGGGGGGGGTTCACACCTCGCCCGGAGTAGTCGTCTGGGCAACTCTCTGGTGAGTTTCCTGAAAGACGTCCTAACTCTTGTTGGAAGATCGTCTCGTCCTTTATTTTTGTAGTTTTTTGTGGACTGTTCACAGAACATCGTCTAGACTTATGATTTTTTAACGTTTACTGAGTTGTGTGTCGCATTTGAACTTGAGCAACTCGGTCCTGACTGTAGCTTCTGACTTAATTTGTACTGGTATCTGTTACTGACCCTCGGGGGGGTTTTTTTTGCTGACTAAAATTTGTAGTATGGGAGTTTTGTGACTTTTTTTGGGGGATCTGCTGAGGTCCCAATTAGGTCGTTTTATTTTCCCTTGTCCTGATTCTGTGCGCAGTTTCTTGTTTTTGCATTTTGGGCTAAAGGTCGTTTTTTTGTTCAAGCAAGCGTTCTGATTGCCTGTGGCAAGAAGTTAGCTGATGTGAGGGACTTTGTCCAAAATGGGGTTTAATCTAGGGGACGTGAACATAGCGAATACTTAAGCACTTAACAACAACACAAAAAAACTTATTTGTACATATTTTTATATTGTATTTTTAAATGTTAAGTACCGACGGTACTTTTAAATCGTATAATGGATATGTGCCTCAGACAATCTATTGTACACGAAGAAGTATTTATTTTTAATTTTGTTTAAATTGATTAATTCTTTTAATTTGAAAAATACTCCTAACATCTTGATTGTT